>PVKA01008091.1:33992-74693 GCA_004027165.1 Ctenomys sociabilis | reverse complement strand
GAGCTCACCTGAGTCTCATGATATTGCAGTACAGGTTCTCCTATGTCCTGAGTCTTCGCTGACCTTGAAAGGCTAGGGCCAAAATGTTGGCGGGCCTTGTGGCTCTTCTATTTCTCCAACTCTGACTTGTGATCTTAGGTTGTTAACCATCCAGAAGAAAAGCTGATTAGTATCCTGCAGCATACGCCATTCACTTTGCCTTATCTGACTCAATTGATTTTACTTGTTGTACATTTCCTTTTGTATTTCTGCTTTTCGCTTGTTATACTAGGGAGACTATACGATATTTACACATGTGTGTCTGGTTTATTTCACTTATGAGTATATGTTCAAGTGGCATCCACTTCAGTATAAATGCTTCAAACTTATCATTCTTAACGCTGCAGTCTTTAAAAATCCTCTTCAACTGAGGTAACACAGAAAATTAAGGTTTAGTTTTTGTCATGCTATAAAGATGCTAAGTATAATGTAAGTAAGTTTTTCTAACCTTTAAATTTTAGAAATTTACTTTAGAATCATTGTAGGACTTCAGTTAAGTTGTTCTAAAGCTGATAGACTCTATGGCCTGATCTTTGGAACTCTCACTGAGTACAAACAGTAAAATACGAGAACAAGGAGACCATAGTTTATGGTAAGACAGCTAATAATTTTTCCATGTAAGTTCACTAAATAGTAATTGTTTGTTAAAGTTAATTTTGTTTTGTTGAGCTGAAGTACTTTCCATACACCTAAGTTCCTGGGTGTTTGTTTTGCTACCATGATTAATTTCATCTTCAGGGACTTTCCTATCCTCCCTTTGTGCCCAGTTGAAAGCCTGAGCTTCATTTGGAAGCCACGGTAGAACCGGAGATGTGAGTTTTTACCAATTTCAATAGCTGAGCAGCGGACAACCTACAAAGCTAACTTTTTTTTATTATTATTAAATTAATTTCATTAGTACATGCTTGCAGTACATAATGATTACATTCATGGAGGGATGTTGATCTGTGTACATAACAAATCTTAATTGTTTGACATCCTCTTCCCCTGTGACCACTCCTCTTATCTCTTGGTTATATAAAATGTTGGTTTTCAAAATATGTTTCTGTACTAATAGCTGTATTAAGGTAATACTGAACTTACGTTAAATTTAAGGATGTTTGAGAATAGTTACTGAACTTTCTGATTTCTTTTGGGCATGTAAGGTGAGAGGCAAAGAACAGAATTGAGAGGTCATGATAAAATTCATATAAGGTCTTTATAAACTATTGAAACACAGGACTGATTTTGTAAAAAGGAAAACCGGCTAGAAATGCTTCCTTTTCTTTAGTTCTATGAAAGCTTTTGGGTCTTTCAGAATCCCTGCAGTATTCAAATGCAAATACCCAGAGACAAATACATCTAAATCCTCCATCAGTTAACAAAAGGTGAGATAACAGTAATGGAGAGAAAAGCTCAAGTCTGTCTCTGTATCTTAGCCCTGGGGAGTTGTACTGAAGATCTACCAAGGGCACCCCTACTTGCATGTAGCCTAAAACGGACTCCTTTATATTTTCAATTCCAGATAACAAAGTCTTTTTTTTTTTTTTTTTAAGTACCTCAGAACCATGCTGCCAGGGGGCCAATGAAACCTATTTACAAGCTTCAAGCTCTTTCTGTGACTAATTATGAGAATAAATTTCAAGCTAAAATACAGAAAGGGGCCACATTTAAGATGCAGCTGGGCAGGCACCTTCTACCAGGTAGGGGATGTAAGTTTGTTCACTATTTAGGATTTCACTCAACACTCAGCAGGGACCATTTGCTCTTGTGACAGAAAGAAAGAAGTCTCCTTATGTTCTAGGAACTATTGTCATTTATATCCCACTCATCTTGTGTTTTTGAAGCCAAGAAGAAGCAAATTCTAGAAATTTCTTTTCTCTGAGTATATTGACAATATAGAAGTGAAAACTAGGTAAGCTGAGTACAAATTGGAAAAGAACTGTGCATAATAATCCTGTATCATAATGTCAAAGCACTGAAACATGGTCATAATTAAAAAAAAAATATTGACATCACAGCTATGGTCCTAATTGTCCCACTTAACAAAATCTTCTTATGTGACCCAAAGCAACCTGCCATAAGGTTTTTATGTGCAAATAGAGGACAGTCTCTTTATTAAATAGCACTGGATGAACACACTATTTGGCAAGTCCATTTGCCAAGTTCCTCACCCTCAAGCTTTAGTCTAACTGAGCAGACAATGAATAGCAAAGCAGCTTCTGGATAGGGCAAAGCCATGATCTCTTCACTAACAAGCAAGGGAACAGCATTATAAGTCATGATCCCTTTGAATAACCCAAAGTAAAAGGACATAGAACATCAAAGTCATGTGGAGATATACTCTCTCACAGCCATGAGTGATGTGTTAATTCTTTCAGACCAATTAGTTTGGTAATTAAAGTTCCCCATTATTATCATCTTGTCTATTGTATTATCTGGTTTTTGAAAAAGAATAAAAAGATTTCTTTGGAAAATATATTAAAGCCCTGGTAACTGAAAGACTGAGTTGCTACATGAAACAAAGACAGATATGTGCCCTCTTTTAGTTCTCCAGGTTTGTTCCTGGTGGATACATCTACAGCAATTTCTTCACATGGGAAAGGAAAGTTAACAAATCAAAATCTTGACTTTTCTTCAGTTTGTATTTATCACTGGAAAAAAATTCTAAATAAACTCAATTTTGCTCTTCAGTAATCTTGGGCTAGGGGGCCAGGGAGATAGCTCAGTAGAATAAGTGCTTGCCTGGCAAGCACAAGGGTCTGAGTTCAATCCTTGGTTCCACAAAATAAAAATAAAAATAATCTTAGGACAGTCTTTGATGACAACCCTGAGTGCAAAGCAGAATGACCATACATTATTTTTAAAATAAGGCCACCGTGCTAATTATGAGTGAGGGAAGGTGAAATATTTATCTTTCTCATTCACAAACCACTCAACATATGTTTCAATTTTATGTTCTCAAGTTATGAAGATAACGTCTTCAGATGTACTGTCACTGTCAGGTTACTATCATTTGAAATGGTGCTGGCAGAAGAGGTCATTTCGACTCTTATGGAGCTTTGGCTTACCTAGTCTTCCTTGGAAAGTACATGAATTTAGAGAAAAGCTTACTCCTTTGAAGGCTGGCACAAACTCACCATTGACCAGGAAAAAAAAAAAAAAGGCACTGCCTCTCCATCACCTCTTAATGCTCCTAGAGGGGCAAAAGTTTTGTTATCTTGAAGAAACATAAAGTCTTCTTTTCCACATTGCCTTCAGGATGGACACCTGCCACTTAGAAACCATCTGAAGCTCATTCACGGTGGCACTTGTCCTAGGGCTGTCTCTTCACAGCTCCACATTAGTGGGCAGTTTCATGAGTCATTGACTTCAGCAGAATGGAGCCCAAACACCCGCTGCTTTGCTGTCTGGTCCCTTCCGGCTTCACTGTAAGGCTTTTCACATTTCAGACCCTGCATAAGTCCACTGGACTAGAACCAGAAAATCTGATTTGAGCTTCATTGTATTTCGCCTCCAAGGACCTATGTAATGCTATTGCTCTGTGTATTAATTTTCCTCAGAAGAGTCATGAAGATTGTTTTCTAGAATGACAGCCTCACACCCAGTTTTATTACTTAAAGCTTAGAATGTGTTTGCTAGCTTCTCACCCACAGAATCAAGAAACTTACTGTAATTATAGCAAATTCCCAAAATACGGGCAAAGAAATGAAGCAACCACTCTGTATGTACCTTATATTTATCTTTCTCTGTCCTTTTCCCTCCCTTCTTTGCCCTAAGCCTGACTCTGAGTCTATTCTACCTTCAATGGCTTGTCAAATTCATTCAGAGCCAGTGCAATAAGCTTCTTATGACCTTGCTCTGTCCTTCCCCACTGTCCTCTGGCCATTTGCCCACTGGTCTGCATCCAATTAAGAGGGTGGACAGAGGGAAGGAAGGACATGACCTCAGTGTGAGCCAATTCTGCTTCTCATTAAAGGTCCTATGGAAAGAGCCGGTGGAGTCATCATGCCATGCTTACTCACCAGGAGACTTGAGCGCATCTATTTGTTCACAGATTTTACACTATCACCCAGTAACCCTAACGTCTCAAATATGCTTGATCTGTTTTAATTAGCTGGCCAATAAGAACTATGTCTCCCTGACAGCGCTTACACATTTCCAAACAAGTACACTATCAGGGAACACCCTGAGCAGAACTCTTAATAAGGCATCATTTATCCCCTACTTCCCACTGTAGAATCTTTTCTTCCCTCTCTTTACCTTCTACCCATGCACCTTTACCTCCTACATCTTTTCCCATAGCAGTGTGATGGAAATGGTTGTTTTATGCAGGAATTTCTGCAATATAAAATTCATAAGGCCTTTTAAAAGAATGACCTAGAACTTTGGATATTAAGACAAAAGTAAAAGAACATCAGGAGGATATTCTGTTTTTTTCTACAGTTAACTTTAAGTCCTTTGATGCTTGTTTCTATCATTCTATTTAGAAGGAGGCATGCTTGTAGGGTCAAGTGTGCCATTCCATGAAAGAGTGCATATTATTCATTCAAAGAGCACTTACTGAGTTTCCCACAAATAGATGATCCTATTCAGGTATGTTTAATTGTCATATAATAAGTATCACAAAAACACAAATCACTGTGGAACTTTATGGGAGATTAGCTCTGGATGAAGCAGGCAGTTTCGGATGCTATTTAGCCAATTCATGAATTTTCAGCGCTGCTGGTCAATCACACACAGCCAAGGGCACTGAAGCAGAGAGTGACTGCAGCTGATTTTACAGTCTCAAAGTGCAATCTCAGGACAAGTCAAATAGCTCAGCAGACTACAGCACCCATTTAGGCAAAGCTCAGTGGCTGGGGTTCAATACCCAGACTGCTGTGCCTGCCTTGCCTCTGGGGTGTGCTGAGACAGCAATTGAGTCTGGGTATAGTGGTATGCACCTGTAATCCCAGCACTTGGGAGACTGAAAACAGGAGAATCACTACAAGTCCAACCTACATAGTGAGACCCTGCACTGCATACATTAAAAAAAAAAAAAAAGCAAAAAAAAAAAAAATGCAATCTCAGCTTGGAAATACAGCAAGCAAGGATAGATGCTGAAGACCAGAGTTTACAAGCAGAATCTCCAGTTGCAACTGTGATCTGTGACTTTTGGTGTAAAGCTGAGCAACTTGTTTAGCAGGATCTTTGCACTAGGAATTTGCAAGGCTACCTATATTGCCAGAGGTACCGCAGGCACCATATACATGGTCCTGTCACATGTTCTCATAACGTTCTATTGCCTGTCTTCTTTGCCCTATTCAGATTGAAGAAAAATCTTTTTGGCAAAAGGCAAGTTATCATCAGTGACATTTGCATTTACCAAAAGGAGAATCAGAGCATATGTTCAGTAACATTAATATAAAAGAAAATATTTTATCAATTCTCTTTTAGAGAAAAGAAAAAAAAAAACTCTTCCTTTATGGCTTGAATGCTGTTACTTTCTTAACACTTTAACAATTTCAGAAGGTGAAGAGAGAAGAGACAATAAAAATGCTATCACAATATCAACATGGAGAAGTTCTCTGAATAAAATACCTGCCTGTGCTTTGAGGTTATCTTCCTGTTGCAACCCAGAGTTAATGAAATCCAAAGCTTTCAGAATGGCTTCTTTACTTAAGAAAATGGTTATTCTGTTGATTTTAGCTTTCTTAGTTTGAAATTATTAGCATCACACTACATTATTTCCAAATGTAAGCGTGAAGACAATGATTTGGGACCACAAAAGGAACCTGCAAAAGCCTCTTTCCTCCCTCTCTTATCCATTTCTTTCCATGAAAAGGAACACACATCCTTGGTATAATGAGGTCAAAGAAGGAACTGAAGGTGTCTGCAGAGTGTGAGCCACGTGTGGTGGTAGAGGGCGGTGCGAGTCACCCTCCGTTCTGCCTCCGTGACTCTGGCGGCTGTCTGTGCAGTAGCACGTCAGCCTCCTCCGCCCCGAGAGGCTGAGCCTCAGAGGTGAATGAGGGGGCTCCTCCTTCCAGGCGTTAGTGCACTGGAAGAGACAACCCCTGCTGAAGTTTTCCTACATGAGGCCAGGTCACAGACAGCAGTGGTCAGTGAACTAGTAGTGGAGGCCAAATATGGGTCCTTGTTTGCTTTTGTGAGCACTGAGACATAGCCATGTGTACCTGTCTGTGTGTTGTGCTGTGTTTTTTTCTGGCAGATTTTACATTACAGAGGCAGAGATGAACAGTTGCTGAGCAGGGGCACAGATTCCCAGATTATGGTCCTGGACAGAAAAAAACAAATTTGTTGACCCCTAGTTTAAATCCTTCTTACTCTATAGATAAGCTACTTTTGAACATGAAAGGGAATAAAGAGGATGTTGGAAGTACTGCTCACTGCAACTGCACAGAGCAACTCTAAAAGATTTCAAGGTAGAAATATACTACACATGTTCACGCTATTCTAATTTGGTAATTACTATGACATTGTTGAGGGGGCTGACTGACAGCTGTTGTGAGTCTACATATTGTGAGCATTAAGTTAGAAATATTCCCATAAATTAGACATTTGACTTTTTAAAGATAATTCAGCCTTTCCTGGAGAGGGAATATTAAGCAAAAAAAAAAAAGAAAAAAAGGTACACTAAGGGGTCCTTTATGACTCCAGTGAGAGTACCTGGGGAAGAAGTGTCCACTCCAGCATGAGCTAGAGTAGGGGTGGAGGGTGGGGGTGTTCCTTAGTTCCATTACACAAAGGGTACTAAACTTAGACTCCCTGTGGGATGCATTTCTCCTACTGCAGGTCAGAAATGATGACTCTGGAGGAGGCCCACAGTTTTGGTCTCATGAATAGGTTAAATGGAGAATAAAATAGACCGAGGCAGAAAAATGCTCCTCCTACAAATTAATGACAGTATCTGTGGGTACTGTGGGTACATAGATACTTTGTGACACTTTTTACCCCCATATTCAGGTAGGGCAGACTGACTTTGCAGCAAAACCAGTGTTCTGAGTTTTTGTCCAAAGTACTCTTGGTCTGTCTGTCAATCATTTTGGTTAAACCAAAATATATCCCCTGCATTAGTTTTGAATTCTGAGTTCCCAATGATCAGAGTTAAACTTGAAATACTCGTGGTGCTCAGTGAGACCATAAATCAGCCCTCCTGTCCTTCATCAGACTTGCTGGAAAGAGCAAACTGCTCTGTATGCACACTGGTACATTTTTGTACTCTCATTTTTGACATGGTTTTCCAGGAATGCTAATCATTCTTTCTGTGCCTGCCTGTTCCTGTACCCTCAGTTTCCTCAGGCAGAAATGCATCCAGCTACTCTCTAGCTGCTCCCTTTGATTTTGGCTTCCAGTCTTTTTGAGGCAGGGATTCCTACTGCATCCTTTCTTGGCAGACATCTACCCTCTCTTTCAGAAAAGAGAGGCAGGAAGGATGTCTGTGCAAATAAAGAACAAAAAGTGGAAATAAGAGAGCCAGCCAAACAGCAAGAAAATAAGGCTTTGCCTCAAGAGGAAGAAAGAAAATAAAAAGAAAGGAAGATTAAAAAAAAAAAAAACAGAAAAGGGAAATAATATGGTCCTGGCAAAACTTGTTCTCATTTCTATTTACGGTTATAGCACCCAGAGGATGGCCCAAGGAAGGATGTTTCACTCTCAGTGCCTTCTCTCTGTGAGCAGTCCCTCAGGTGGCCTGCACCTGCCCATCTGCCAGGGTGGCTGTGGGTAGCATCGCTCTGCCTTGGCCCACCGAGAGTCACTGAGCCTGTTTTCAAAGTGCGGTCCTCTAGCTCAGCTTTCGTGTGAGCCTGAGCCCAGTGTCCGCCCCAGCAGCCACCCGCTCAAGGTGCCTAGGCTCCCTTTCTCCTCTGGATGCTTCCTGCCTTCAGGCTCTAGGGTCGTCTTCAAACTGCTTTTTCTGTATCCAGGCACTCACTTTTGCAGGTCGTGCACATGCATATAAGTAGTAAGGAGAAATGGGAAAAGCTTTCTGCTCTGTTCCTGCGGCATCAGTTTAAGCCGGGCTCTGATCACCCACGAGCACACAGTGACGCTGTCTAAGCCTATTTGTGTGAGCAATGAACACCCTGAGAGGTGGGACCAGAACCAAAGCACAACTTGCCCATGATGTTTCCAAAGGTGGTGGTGGGGTGACAGGAAATACCATGACAGGAAATGCAATGTCACCTTTGCAGGACCACATATCAGATAGGGGCAGAAAAACCTGAAAAGCTGTCTGGACCCATCTGGATCCCAGCCCACTTTAGTTTCCAAAGTTTTCCCAGTGAAATCATCAGCAATTACCTGTTGATGCTGTTTTTCTGTGCTAACATCTGCCAGTCCTTGCCTTTGGCGTTGGGAGTATCAAACGTAGCACAAATCCGCTGTCTGATAGAGTAGGGGATTTTGAAGGCTTTGGGGCCGGTCTGTGCAGGGAAAGCGCTGTCCTCTTGTGCAAAGAAAGTGATGGTTTCTCTTTCACTCTATAAGCAAAATAGGCAAAACATCACCTACTGCATTTTCAGTTCTAAAAATCCGTGTAACACACATGTATAACATGCTTGCCAGGCCTAAGAAATCCAATAAAAGTGTTGAGAAGTTCCCTTCCCTTGTAAAATAGTGAAGAGCTAATCTAGCAGCCTGATAAAGTGTGTACTGGAGATCTACAATTGCATCTTCATCTCAGGGGAGTTGAAATCCCCAGCTGCCATCATCTGAAGAACCATTGGAAAATACTCAGGATTAACACTTTGTCTTTTGTTATAGGCATATGGGGTAGATCTTGAATTAGGGAGAAGTTACCACATGACAGACTCAGTTTTACAGAAGGATCCTCTAGAGGATCCTTCTGCCCAAAGATGAAAGGGCTGACAGAAGAAGCCTGTCAGATACAGCAGGTCTGCTTTCAGAAGTCATGGTTCTAATCTGCCTGTGTGATGCTCATTGGCTATACACCTGTGTTTCTTACAAAACAGGCCTGATCAGGAAAGCTACAAAGAGGTACTCAATGTTTGATAGTCATGAAAAGTTTGTTTCACTCACCAGTCCTAACCTCAGATGATTCTGTGATAAATCTTTTGGTTTTGCTACAGAATTAAATTCCTTAGATGAATCAGATCTCCACACGAATTAGAGAGAGAGGACTAGTTTTGCGCAGAAATGCAGACCAACAGGCTTCAGCCCGCTGTTTGCCTACTTTTCTTTTGAACTGAGGAGTGTTCAATGAGGATTTGATATTTCAGTATATCACAGCACTTAGATCATGTCCAGAATAAAATTACACAGAAATTTATCTGGGGAGCTGGGGAGATGGCTCAGTAGAATAAGCACTTCCCTGGCAAGTGCAAGGGCCTGAGTTCAATTCCTGGTTCTGCCAAAAAAAAAAAAAGGAAAAGAAAGAAATTTGCCAGATTGCAGTAATTACTGTTAAGTTCATGTTAACTAACAAAATACTAAGACTTGAAAAATATCTGACTGAGTCACTTCTATACTTATTATATGTCATGAAACCTAAGGTATTCTGCTGAAATAACTGAAGTCACTGTTCAGTTGAAAGATTTTCCTGGGCGGGCCTGACCTAAACAGGTGGCCCTCAAAATGGGGAAGGGAAAGCTTTTGCTCAGAGGTCTCTTCTCCTGTCCTAGGAGAAATCACATAGGCACGCTGTCACCTAGCTGTACAAGGTGCCCTGTGGCTAGGCTGAGGGCACTCCTAGCCAAGAGACCAAGGGTGGGCAAAAAAGGAGTTTGAGGCTTCTAGCTACTGAGGTGTGCAAACAACTTGAATGCTTTGGGTTCTGGGCTGCAGTTGAGAAGGCGTTCTGAGCCACCACCCTGATTTCAGCCTGTCTAACACTGAGGATCTGGGTAGGCACCATGTGGCCTCCTGCTTTACAAAAACTGTGAAGTAATAAATGAGTATTGTTTCATTCAGCTAAATGAGTATTGTTTTATTCAGTGATGCATGGATTATTACAAAAACTGAAGTAATAAATGAGCATTGTTTCATTGAGATAAATTTGTTGTAATTTGTTATCTAAGCAGCAAAGGAGAAAAAAAAGCTAATACAAGGTAAAATTAAGGCAGGAAGTATGAAGCTGGGTTAAGGAAGCAGCTAGGACACTCAAGCGCCAAGGAGCAGGCAGCACACTGGGAGCCTGTCTGCGGCGCCCTGCCTCCAGGTAATGAGTCAACAGCACTCTCCCTAAAGCTGCTGTGGCCCTGCTTTCCCAGGGTTCTAGCCCTCCCTGCTCTGCCTGCTCTGGATGTAACAATGGCTCCTCCACACCAACGCCCAGACACAAGTATCCAGCAGCTGTGGGTAGTCTCCCAAAATCCCCAGTGGAAGAAGGGACTCTAGTAATGACCCATACTGCTTCTGGTCTTTTTGTAATCAGTGAACACTGCTACATTTTGAAGGCAGTCTTTTGGAAGTATGGTGATTTAACCTAACATTTCCGGAAGCTGTCTCAGATGTTCTGGGAAAGAGCAGCTTCGTGATGCAATACATTGAAGAAGTGCTTTTTATTACATCCTCTGCTTGGGAACTCGAATTATGTATTATCATATTTAATAGATTCTGTTTGCTGGTTTTAGTTCTATTCCCTGGTGTATTACAGAACAATGCTTATAAAAACTTCCAGTATTTGCAGTTAGTATTCTCATAGCAAAAGGATGGTTTTATGAATTAAAAAAAAAAAAAAAATCACACTTAGGAATAAAGATGACCTGCTTCCTTATTGGTGACTACTTAGGATGCTCTATGACCTCAGCTTAAGTTTCTTTCTTTCTTTTTTTTTTTTTTAAATTTTATGTATTTGGTACAGGGTCTCATCTTGTTTCAGCCTCCCCAGTGCTGGGATTATAGAGGTGAGCCACCATGCCCAGTATCAGTAGCATGCACTGAGCCAGGGCCAGAGCTGGTGTGGTGTGTGGTACCAGGGATCAAAGCTGGGTCTTTGGGCCTGCCCAGGCAGGTACTTAGACTGCTGAGCTATCTCTGCAGCCCTCAGCCTCAGTGTCTTAAGCAGTCCTTTTGAATGTTTTTATAGACCCTACAGTGGATATGAGATTTTGTAAAAATCACCCAAGTAGCTTGTGCCAGCCAGAACAATGACTAGAATAGAGCTCAGGTGCCCTAATTACTGCAGCAGTGCTCATTTCCCTGTTTCAAGTGCAGGACAGCAAGCAGAATGCTTAAGAAGAATATTCTGTAAGTGTAATTAGCATTAAATTTCAGGTATTTGTGGTAGTAAAGGCTTCATGGAAAAGCATTTGATTTGGCCTTGAAGAATCAGAAGGCAAAGACCAAACAGAAATTGGCTGGGTGGGGATGTATGCCAAGGAAAGTGGCCTGTTCTGAAATATCAGGTGGTTGTAAAATAAACCAACTCAGCTTCTTACTGCATAAAAATGGGTTATGAGATACATCATTTTTATCATAGTTTGTAAAATTTCTTTTAGCCTCTAAAAATGCAAATGAAGCAGGAATAGCTTCCTTATATATTTTTTGACTTAAAAAGGAAGGCAGAAACTAGACAGAAGGGGATTAAAAAAATCTAAGTGAGTTAACAGCAACTGTGATTGGAAAAATGGCACCAAAGAATGTAAATGTGAGAAAAGGTAGCTCAGAACGGAAAATGCAAAGGTCTGGGCCAAAGTGGCAGGACCAAGCATGGGCTTGCGGGAGTCCGTGATACCTATGAGATGGCTACTGAAATTTGTCCTCTCTACTGGAAGAAAGAAACCTTCACTCACAGAAAAGGCTGGAGACAGCGGCTTCTTCAAAAGTGCATAAAATATTATAAAAGACTAAGCCTTAAGATGTATATTTTTTCCTATTTATAACACTTTAATAAGTAGGCCCAATTTCCCTTTTAAAGGTTCCAAATTTAAATATTTTATACACGTGAGGACAGCACTTCAGGTAACATTTATGATGCATTCTGAAAGACATCTGGGGCAGATAATAAGAATCCTGTAGATACATCACATTTTCTGATTGTTTAAATTAAATATGCAGAGGAACAGTAGATTTCTGTGCTCTGCACATCTGAGATAAGCAGCTGCTCCCCGGCTAGCTCAGGGAGTTGTAAATCAATGAATGAATCCAAGTTTTCTATTTTATAACAGACAAATTATCCCCCAACTTCTACCACTTTTTCAGGAAAGATAAGAGAATTGCTTCAAGGGAAAACTGTAAAGTACAAGATTCCCATTTAAGTCATTTTTACCAAAAAGAGTCTTCCATAATATTATACTAATAAAAGGAGTGATGAAATAAATTACTTAGGGATGTTTCCTCTCTTAGTATTAACTAAAAAAAATGTTGTTCCAGTTTTGGTGGCTGCAGCTGCTATTTCTACAGACTATCAGTGCACATTAATACAATAGCATTAAGTTTAAGGTTACATGTACCAATAATAAAAAATTAAAAATTTAAGAGGAGCTAACTTCTTCTGAAGATTCAAATAATACTGGCAAATCTAAAGAGCAAAAAAGCCATTTTCTTGCTTACTAAAGTAATTTGTAATTTTAAGGGTGCTATTAAGAACTGTACTTATTTGGAAACCCCCTTAGATAAGAGGCCTGAGGGGTGAGATGTATGTGCCTTGACCATAAAGGAGCGAATGCCTTCGGTGAGGATAATCACAGCATGATGGAGACATTTAAAATATTTTATATGTGTGTGTACGTGTGTATAGACATGTGCATGTACACCTTGCATTATTAAGGATTGCAGTATTAAGTAGAGGAAACAGCAATATTGAAAGAATTCATTCAAGTAAGATTCAGAGCAGGATATCTCAGCCTAAATGTACAGGGTTGTTTGAAGGGAATGGTTATTAAAAAAGAAAAATGAAAAAAACTTTCAAGGCCATGTGTAGAACGTTCCAAGGTTCCATGCTATTGTTGCTGATTTTAGTAGATGAAATGCTAGTACCTAACTTAGACAAGTCGCAAAACTACACTCTCTGCTAGCCTGGTGACTATGATGTGGCGTGGCTTCTAACTGATTTGGGAGCCAGACATACTGATAGACACAGACCTATTTCTTTTTTTTTTTTTTTTTTTTTTTTTTGGTGGAACCAGGGATTGAACTCAGGTGCTTGTGCTTGCCAGGGAACCACTTATTCCACTGAGCCATCTCCCTGGATCCCAGACCTATTTCTTAGGAGTTCTCTCCCTGCTCCCCAAGGAATTGCCATTTCTCTTGACTTTCTATTCTATTTTGCCTGGACCATTCGTTATAAAAATCAGGTATCTTTAGAAAACAGTGGGCAGTTTTTAGTCCTCACACATATCACTAGGCATATGCCTTTCCCAGGAGTTATTAAGTCCCACAGCTAGGAGACCTGCGTGTGATTATTTCATCAACCTCTTTTAAGATCCCTATGTAGGATATTTATTCTGTTCTTGAGGTTCTGCATAGAATGAATGGTTGTTCTACTCTATAACATGAATGATTCCATCCCATCCTACAATTTTTTCTTTGGTGGAAATGACCTCTCCATTTTCATATTACTCCTTGTACATACCCAGAGGTAACACTGCTGTTGTGAGGGACTCTGCCACTAGTGCGTGGGCTAAGTGAAGGTTCATGCTGTGCATAAGGCCTATAGTAAAAACTGGTCTTGTGTGGGCCCTGGAAGGAGTGCTGTGTCTTTCTATCACACCATTATCTCCAACACTCTGGACCACAGGTTGACTTCTTTGAGATTTCATATCATGCAAAATTGTAATAATACTTAACCCACAGGGAAGTGAGGATGATGAGAAAGATGTGAAAGCAAATGAAACAGTGGCTGAAATACAGTGGCTTTCAAAGGTTATTAGATTTCTTCTGGCACAGAAAATGTTAACAAATGAGATTTGTCTAAGAATACAGTTTATTACAAAAGGATGGGTGTACACTGGGTCAAATTCCTGCAGTAACACTTGAAGCAATTAATAAAGTGGTCCTTGGAAAGATCAAAAAGGCTAAAAAGCTTCTAAAATGTGGTAACCTATGACCCCAATGACTCACACAGAAATGAAAATCTAAGTATTATTCTATTTGCCTCCCATTGTAGAAAGACACTGTGAAATCATTTTATTCAAGGCATTTCAAAGTGGCTTTAAATTTATGTAGTACTAGCAAAGCAATTGGAGACTAAAGGACAGTCTTGGGTTTACTTGCTAATTTTCCTTCCTTGTACTTCAAATAATTTATATTGGTAAGGAGAAAAAATGCTGGAATGGGCCAACCTTAGTATATTGTCATTACATAAACATCTTAAATAGCAGAAGTCGATCTCTAACATGTGGACGCCTTAAAAAGCAAAACGTGTAAAAGCTGGAATTCTTTTGATGCCTTGGTCACAGGCATTTGAGGAAATCTGGATCAGATTCATCTCTAAGCTTCGCCTTTTCACCATTGCTTCTGAATAATAGGTCTTTTGTGATTTTCTTCTTGTTTATATTTTAAAACTTTCTTAAAATCTTCATGTTGCATTGAAATGTATTATGTTAAATATGCCAGGACTATTAAAGAAAGGCTCTAAAAATATCTTACCCAGGTCATCAGATATACCTTCCCCATCTCTTAGCACAAAATGCTAATTGGCAATAATGAATGCAAAGTTTGCATAAACATATCATATCAGCGAAGACAGCTATCACTTTTAAGGCATAATCCTTTGGAAATCTGTCTACGCCTCAGAAAAACTATCTGGGGAATTAATAGTACTTCTTTTTCATAATGAATTATAATGAGAATGGAGATAAGTCATAATGGTATGTGGCCATGAGCCTTCAAAGCAAAAGAAAATATGAAATTAAGTTATATGTATATAAATGTACTAATGCTTCTGTCAAGCTGAAATTAAGCAATATCCTTTACTTATATATTTATCTATATTTGTATATTTATCAGTCAATCAACTATACAGATGAATAATCAAATATGTCTTTTTCTATAACAGCCAGGAATTACCTTGAGACTGAGAAGCAAAGGATTGGGATCCTCTGTTACTCTCTCCCTTTGACCCTAATATTTGAGATGGGAGTCATCTTTTTGGGTGAGCTCAAGTGTAAAGACACAAAGTCACTCAGTGGTTTAGGCCAAGTAAGAGCAATTATAGTTCTCATAATCCTCTTGCAACACTGCCCAAGTAAATTCTCCTTGATTCCCCTTTTAACTTTGCCTTTCATAGTGATTCATTGGGAATATTCCCTACTAGTTTTAACTGAATACTTTACCTTGCAGGATGAGATTCACTTCTAATCTGTCTACCTTACACTGTTCTCTTGTTTCTGGAACAGGAACCTCTGAAGCTACCTAGATACTAAAATCTGAGGACACTGAAGTCTTTTTATAAAGGTCACATCATTCTCACATGTAACTAATGCACATCCTTCTGTATATTTCACATCATTTCTAGATTAGAATTCCTAATATCAACCTGTACAAATCATTGTATTGTTTAGGAAATTATGACTGGAAAAAAGTCTGCATGTTCAGCACAGATGTAAATTTTGTTTTCAGAATATTTTCAGGCTGGGGAGAGAGGGCTCAGTGGAAAAAGTGCTTCCCTGGCAAGTGCAAGGGCCTGATTTCAATCCCCAGTTCCGCAAAAAAAAAAAAAAAAAAAAAAAAAAAAAGAACATTTTCAATTTGTGCTGGCTGAATCCATACATGTAAAAACCATGGATACTAGGCACCAGCTTTATTATTCCACTGATGAATCAAGGTTCATAGGAAATCTGGACCTATAGAACCATTGGCCTGTAGGATATGAGGTAACATATCCTCTAAGGACAACACAGTCTCCAGGTTCTGAGGATGAAATTACATATAAGGCAAGGGACTTCTAGGAAAAAAATTGTAACAAGCTGTAAAACAGCCCAGTGTTGATCTTGATTTACCTAAGAAGGTCCAGTATATAGCTCATCTGTGCCATCTGGACCCAGCCTGTAATGAATCTCAGCTGGCCTTCCAAGCCTTCTACGCACTATGATTCTACTGATGGCTTTGTGCAAGAGAAGTCCTGCATGAACTCCTTCCCCAAAATCACTCCCCACAGCCTATACTTAAATTTAACCTACAGGTTAAATTTCTCTACTCAGTGGGGAGCAGCACAGTTCAGCCTTCAGTCTGTGAGTGTCTATTTTCCTTTATCAATAATGAGGATAAATCATTTATGTATTTTGAAGTTTTCCAGCCTCTGAAGAGCACAGCTACATAGGCACAGTGCTAGTGCTTCAAAAGGGAATCAAGAGACTTGTACCTCCAGGACTCACCTCTAGGATGGACGTCTGCACTTGGAGGATCTGTTCATGGCCTTTGAGCTGCCGGATGCAGATTTTGCAGGACAGCTGGGTGGTGGTGGGCGTGTAGCGCTCCAGGGAAAAGGCACAGTGCAGGGGCTGCCGGTTACTGCACCACACGCGAGAGAACGGGACTTCCTATAGGGGAGATAGAGCACAAACAGGGGCATTGGGTGCAGAGCCCGGCTGAGATAAATGGAGACCAGAAGACACTCCACAGCAATAATTATGGTGATGACAAGGCTCACAGCGGTGACAACTGCCTAAGCGACTTTGATGGGATTATCATAGAAATAATGTCCTAGCATATGCCAAGCAGCACAAAAATAATTAATGTCAATTTCAATTGATAACATTTGCATTCAAAACCACACTGCGAGAGCTCAGATTTCACTCTGTGACACACACAATTAGAAAGAACACCAATAAAATTTGTCATTTTTCCACAAAAAAATTATTCTCCTAAAGTACACCTGTAGTTTATCCTTCTACATAAGCCTAGGGTAAGATGACATTTAGTGATTTAAATTCATTTTAAAGAATCGAGTAATCCAAATGTGGTTCTTATTACAGACTCATGTAGAATACTATGGGAACACAGAATTGCCAAAATATCCAGCATAAAAATAAATACCAACTACAAATAATACATATGTACACTCAGCCAAGGGAGGAAGATACAAGTATACTGCGCTACTCCAGAGTGTTGTGCTTTGCCAATTTTCCATTTTGTTCAATTCATCAACTCCACAATTATGTATAAGGAGCTTGCTAATGCTTGGACATACTACTAGATAAACAATGAGAAATAATAACTATTTAGGTCTGTTTCTTGCTCTCAAGGGACTTATAGACAATTGAGTGTGCAAAGTAATTTTTACTAAATGAGGATGAAAATTATTTCTTGACACTAGCCAGTGCATACTTCCAGTGGGACTGTGTTCAGGCTTATGGCTTTATAATATGTGTTTTAATGTTTTCGTATAATAAAAAGCCTCTTCTCCTTGCTCAAACATGGCTAGGGCCAAGGGCAATGGCCATGGATACCTGGCATCAGGCAATACTCACCCCTACCATTATCTACTCACAACACTAAGAGTGGAAGGTAGCCAGAGGCACATCAAGTCTGGAAGCTTGGGACTACGAAGAATGACTGCTGATGTATCGTCAGGTGTTATAAAACCAGGAGTCACTTAAAATTCATTCTCTTCACTTTGGGGAACTATGATTCATCCAGGTATTCTTGAGCTCTATTGTACACATGGGTTTATATAATTTATCTAATTTTCTCTTCAAAAAACCTCACAGATCCTGATTTTCCTTGCTGGGGTCCAAGTAAGGAAAGATAAATTTTGTATTTCTGTACACTTAAAAAAGAAGAACAAGTTCTACAGGGAATGGGGGAACAATATCAAACGTTCACTCTTGCCATACATCTCAGTAATGGATATAAGAATCTTGTGAGTTTTATTTGGTTTCTTTATTCTTAATACTGAGCCAGAAGAAAGCAATGGAGATTCATATCGAGAAGTAAAGACAAGAACTTGGAAAGCACACAACTGTGACACTTTACAGAATTTTATTGACTTCATTCCTGTGCAAGATGTAGACAATTATTCTCTCAGGTGGCAAGGGATGGAAGTCTGAAAATTACTTTATAGCTTCCATTGCTAAAGTAGCTCATATTTCTATACCGTTAATGGGAGGAAGTCATACTGGGGGTGTGTGAGTAAGTGGGGGCACAAAGTTTCCTGGTGATAGAGCATGAGACTATCATTGTCTCGTCATGGGGGTGGCCAGGCTCAAAGGCATCACCTGGCAGCACATACCAGGTAGGTAGAGGCCTCTGGTAGTTCCCCTGAGACTCGTCTCTTCTGGTGGTTGTGTAATTTCATGAAATCCCTGATCCTGTTGGTTTCCTACTGATATCATTACTGGCTTCCTCTAACATTGATGCTGAGTTCCTCACCAGTTGGGGAAACACATAAATCCACAGATTAATTATGTCCTAGGTTGCCAAGTCTTGAATGCTTTCCATACTCTTGAGCAAAACAATTCTTTTGTGAAATTCTAGCGGTTCTGAGAAGTTCTCTTCAATTGCAAAGTAGGTAACTTGGAAAGATGTCACTGGTAGGGTGTCCAGAGCCAACATCTAGGGCTGGCACTGGGCTAATCTTGGCAGAATAAACAGTTGCTGGTATCGCCAGCAAGGCAGCAACTTCCACGAATATTTTCTGCTTTCTCCCTTTTTCCAATGCACACTTTCATGTGCGGTCATTTCCCTTCTCTTCCTGGCAGAAGACACCACAGTAGAAGGCACCTCTGATTGGTGCAGCTTCTCAGTGAGCAGTAGAGAAAGGCATTTTCCCTAAAACACTCACAAACATCTTTACTTTTCATCCTCATTTAGACAGAAAAATCCTTCCCCTTTCCCTTGTTCTATAAGCTGCTTCTCTAGCTTTTCTCCTGCTGAGTCTTCTTCCTTTGCAACCATGAGGAACTTTTACTTGGAATTCAAACCCTTCATTTCTCTCTCTGCCTACTGAGCTAACCTGAATAGCAACTATCAATGGTACTCAAAAAATATTTAAAGATAATAGAATTAGAAGCACTTTGATTAGTGTATTTTCAGGACAAAAACTCTTTGCTTTTACTCACTAAAAAATAAGAATAAAAGGAATCCTAGAAAACAAAAACAAAATCTACAGCACTTACTGAGCTGAGAGATATTATGCAGGAAGCAATAGAGAGGACAAAGTGTAGCAAAGTTATGGGTGTTTAAAGAATTCCAGAGATGTTTTCATTCTGATTCCAATTATAATTAGGCTTCTAGCAGATGGAGAGAATGTAAATCACATCCTAGCAGGAGACACACACGGAGTTCTCCAGTATACATAGCATGCTGAAAAGACAGCTGCTTTTATCTCAGCGAAGTGACAACCTGACTTTGGTTGGATTTTTAAAAATAAATAATTGATTATATACTGTTTATGAAAACTTACCCACACCACAGGCAGCAAGAAATAAAGTAAATCATGATTATGTAGCTCTGAGGGCCCAGGAACCTACACAGAGCAGAGTGTTTACTTCCTAAAGAGGGTTGTGAACCCCTGGGGCCAAGACAGAAGGAGGAGGCTGATGTCACCTTCCTACCAGTGCTAAAATCTCAAAGCCTGAAAGGAAAGCTAGCGGTCATTCACTTCTGTGAGTGAGGACAAGTACTGAGGGCCAAAACTGTACTTTCCACCAGGTTTATAGGTGTCACGCACCAGGATCTCCAAAGAATTCCTACAGCTGGGCCTAGTGCTTGACACACAAAAGGCAGTAGCATCACATAGCTGCATGACTCCAAGAACCTAACCAATGACATTTCAGCTTTATGTGGTTCCTTTATACACAGGCCCACATCACTTAGCTCAGGGCACAGTGTGAGCTAAATCCATGTCTCACTAGCTCGTTGGTATCTGGCAGACAGAAATTACTCTGTACATTCACTGAGTCCGTCCAAAGCCTGAGTTCCCAGGAGACAGTAGGATGGTACCATGAGCAAGTCAAATTTGGTACCTAACTGCAGTATGTCAGTTTTTCAATCTGAAGTTAGCAAAAGGGAAAGAAGACAACAGTACCAGACATTTTTCATCTATTGAGTTGAAGATTACAGGACAATTTACCAGTTGAAAGAGAGACCTACACATAGTGTCAGGAAGAGTGTGATGTCCTGCCTCTACAATATTTCTCTGGGATACCATGAAAAAAAATCCCTTTTAGTTCCTGACCAGTGAGCCTCAATGACAGCCCATTCTCTGTTGTCCATGCCAAGTCTGTCAGTGCACAGGATGTTCTGCAGGAAGGCCAAGCAGGCTGAAGGAAAGCTCTCCCAAAGTACTTGCATGACCATTAAACCAAATTCAAAGAGCATCCTCACAAACTGATGAGTATCAATGATTAGGGGGAAGGGATGATGAGGGTAAGAGGGATGCCGTGGAGAGCCATTTTGGGCACGAAAAGTGAAGTAGAAAGGAAAACTCAGTGGCAGGCCTCCTGATGCTGTGAAAATTAAATTGTTTCTCAGCCTTCCAAGACTCTTTCAAATTATGCTCAATTATAAAAGGCAAATATTTATACATGTTCACAACTTCCCAGCAATCTAAACCAACCCAGCAGTGAAGCTCACTGGGTCTCCCCAAAAGTCAACACGCTTCGGCTTTGGCTGACCCTGCTTCATCTGCTGAGCTCTCTCAGTCTCCTCTGTCCCTGGCTCTCTTTTGGGATCCCTGTTGTTGGAGTTATTGCTTAAGAGCTGCTGCAAGGTAATGGCTCTTTCATCTGATGTTTTATCTTCAAGCATTAAACTTAATAGTTACTATGGACTGACTCACTCATATTAGAGCCAGTGAAATGGGACCCTTATATCCTATAAAGATTAATACATAGGAATTTGCATGACTAGCAAGACTTATTTTAACAATAAGCTCTGAAGTTCAATTTGGACTAGAAATTTCACTAATGCTTACTGTAAAACAAAGACCCCTAGGTCTTGAATGTCATTGGGAATACATTTATTCATAGGAGATCACTCTTTACAAGGAAATGTGCTGAATGTGCCAAACACACATGCCCACCCATGAGCACACACACATGCACAAATTGTTTGTGGCCCTGACAGATGTTTATATTATTTGTATGCACTAAAATTACACTGCCCCAACAATGTGAACTTGGAAAATAGGAAGGGTACCCTTGTCCCATTTGAAATGATTTGAAGGTGAAGGTTTGATTGCTGAGCTTTTTTCTATTACAGCAAAGTTTCCTCTCTGTGACTTGGCTCATTACCATTCTGAAAGCTGGAAACTTGCGTATCATTTTAAAAAAATGAATCTGCAAGGATGGAAAAGCTAACCATGACCACAGTGGTCTGTGTGTTATGCTGATGATCTTGAACACATGCCTTAATTTCAGTCTAAGGTGAGTCCTCCAGAAAGCTTTTCTAGGTCTAAGGAAATTCCTATCACTTGAAGCTCAGGTGACTCTGGCTCATGAAATTATGGTGGAGAAAAGCATGATGTGTATACCTGCAGTCCCAGAACTGAGGGAGGTGCAGGCCAAGAGGTCAAAAGTTTGAGTTCCATTAGGCAACTTAGCAAAACCCTGTCAAAATAAAAGGTCAGGGCATGTAGTATATGGCTCAATGGCAGCATACTCTTAGGTCTAATCCCCAATACAGAAAAATAAAACTAAATTAAAATAACAATAAAACTCCTAAATTACCCCTCCCCCAAAAAAAGAGCTAGAAAGAAAGAAAACAGAAAATATGGCTGCCTATCCAACTGCTTATGGTAATTTTCGTAGTCTTATGGAGGAGTATCACAAGTATGGAAAAAATCTTTTCATGCTAAGCATATATTCAAATTTCCTAAAATGATCTAAAAAAACTCTTGAATCATCCTGCAGTGTTAAAAAAAAAAAATCTCAATTAAGTGACATATGGGCATTAATATATAAATATCTTTACGTATTTGTCAAATGACTCCAGAGAAGCATCACCCTGCCTTTCCTTTTCAAATTGGAATGTCACTTAACTGGTTCCATCTACTTGGTGGAAAGCATTTCATACAAAAACAGCAGCACCTTTTGTCCTTAGCAGTCACATCTCCAACTCAAAGTTGTGCCCTGACAAAGATTGTCGCTGACACCCAGCGTACTCTCTGCTGGATGAGGAAAGGCAATGTCTCATAGTTAATGTTTGTAAGCAACACAGAAACCCCACTCAAGTTAGGAAGTTGCCATCTTTGATCTACATGGAGCACCAATTTAAAAAACAGGAAAAGACACGCCCCAAGGACATAGCACGAGAGCCCCTTCCTTCCCACCTGATGTAAGCTGTACGTTTCTGACAATACAGTTATTTCCTTCTGTGTAGCAATGAAGACTACAACTATGGGACAGTTTTGCAATGAAATCCATACTTTAAAGTACTAGGCACACCAAGAGGACTCTCACTAGGGTGCCTGACATGTTCCCAGGCTAGAGCACATGGTTTCCGGGAAAGCCCATTTGGCCAGTACCTGGCATGCAGTGAATGGTTTGATTCTCCAGAGGAATGGAGGGATGTCAAGGACAGAGATCTGGAGACTGAAGGTGTTTCCTTTGAAGTGCAGCAACTTTGGTTCCTCTAGTAGCTGTCCACCTTGATGTCTTTCATCTGAAACCACTTCCTGTAGGAGAGAAATGACCAGAGGAACAGCAGTGAAGTACCCGCATTTCTGAGCTTTCTTTTATGGGTACAGATGCTCACTACACGTGTCTCCCAGAGATGGACCAAAAGAGTAATAGAAAAATAATTCTTTTAAATCTCCATATTCCTAGGAAGTTCAGGATGAAATACTGAGAGCTGCTGAGCAATACAAGTTGGTCGGTGAGAGACAATTCCTTGTTTGGGATGCTCAGGCTTTAGTAAGTGGCTCATTCTACAACTGAAAGACCTCTTCTGTACCCACATAGTGTAAAACCGTCAGGTCTCTGAGTGCACACATTTCATTCTGATGGGCCTATCATCCATGGAAGTGTTGGCACTCCTACATAATCCTATTTCACAATAAAGTTAGACAAATCCCTTGTCCAATTAGTCTCCAGTGACACAGGCATTACAGGTTTTTTCTTTTTCTGAGAGGCTCAAAATAGATGTTTCAGCGTGCATGTTTATTTGTGGCAACATTCATAAAAATTACAATGCCAAAAGCCAAGAAAAATAAGTTTTTATCATGTTCACTTTAGTTCAGGGGGAAAAATTAAGTTATCTATGTTAAAAACTCATTTTTCACTAGTTCTTTATATGTAATACAAATAAAATGCACATACTTTCTACTGAGTAAAAATTTATTTGGTTTTAAACTTATGTTTAAAATTATACTGAAGAGATGATAGGATAAATAAAATAACAGGACACATATGTATTCTGTAAAATAATAAGCTACTGTGAAGATAAAACTTTTCATATGACCAGAGATAAGAGATTTACTTTACTGTATTGTAAAATCACCATTAATTGGGCCAGGGAGATAGTTCAGTAGTATAAGCGCTTGTCTGGCAAGCTCAAGTTCCTGAGTTCAATCCCCAGTACCACAAAAAAAAAAAAAAAAAAAAAAAAAAAAAAAAAAAAAAAAAAAAAAAAAAAAAAAAAAAAAAAAAAAAAAAAACACATTTATTGACTTACTATTTCCTTGCAGACCTGAGACAAATGAAACAGTAGAAAGCCATTATGCCCTATAATCTTTCCAGAAAGGTTGTAAGAAGTAAGGCAAATAAATTTATCAATACAGTAAAATTTGCATATCAATTATTCATGAGTAAAAGCAGCTTAGTGAGTTATTATGTATACATATAGCATCGGAAATGTGTCTAATTTTTATGCTTCAAGGACATATTGAATGTTAATAGATGACAGTATATATTTTAAAGAAGAAATGATTGAGTGTCAATCCATTTTCTCCAGCTTTTTGGTCTTTCCAGTGGGAAGAGCAGTTTTTAGCACCCTCAGGTTAGAGGATTCTGGTGCCTGGCCATGACAGGGAATCAGTAACGAACATATCTCTAAATGACTTCTCAACCATTTGATTGTCTATCTCACCCCAAGATTCACTTGAGTTTTCCTGTCTGCCTCTCATATTCCAGTTAAAGCAACTGGATAATTGATTTCTGAGTACAGAAGGTGGTAATAATGAGGAGGTGGTAATAACTGAGGAAGTGACATTCATGCTGAACCTTCAGTAGGTGCAGGACATGCCACTTAGAAGGGAGGAGGAGTACCGCAGTCAGTAAACAGGGGCCTACAGAGGAATGGTAGCCAGACTTAGATGGGACAGGAAGTTAGGATGACAAGAGCAGGGCTGGAAACAATGTACAGGAATGGCAGGGCCCATGTCACCAGTTCTTGCTTGTCATGCTGAAGGCTTGGTATTTTATTTTAAAGTAAACCTGTTGCTCAGGTTTAAGGTAAATGATGATCTCCTGGGACTACATGTAGTCAAGAGAGTTCTCCTAAGTGAAAGATAAAAGCTCAAAACTCCAGTCACACTTCTGTGTGATCTTAGACAGATTACTTATTTTCTTTAGGCCTTTTTTGCTCACCTGGGTTTATTCCTAGTCAAGCAAAGTAATTAGCATGATCATATATTATTTGGTTTGCAATTCTAGTGCAAGATTAGAAACAGTTACAAGAAACATGCTTATTAAGACCATAGCAAGAAAGTGTATAAGAATAATGTTGACTTTAAGGTAGCTCTGAGCTAGGCTCTCTGAAGGAAACTTTTTCTTTCAATTTAACTTGGCCAAATCCTTAAGAAATTAAAAAATCAAAGGAGATGCACTAGCTCACTGGAGACTGTGCACTGCCTCATGTAACGCTAGAATGTTTTAATATTTAAAATTATGCAGAATCATCATACCACAGGAGAACCTAATAGAGATTTACATCACTCCATCCTGGCTTACAGAGAATATAGAGGCCTCTCTAAAGTCATCATTTGACTAAAATCCCAAGGTTGATGACAGGATAAAGACTAGAGTTGAGAAGCTTCACCACAGTCTGCTGTCATTTGCTGCTAGATTCCCTGGCCTTCTCTTATGCCATGCTTGATACTTCTTTACACAGTCTTGAGAGAGCCACACTATTATTTCTGTCACACAAATAATTTATTACTAAGACTTACATAAATCAATCTATGGTTGCCATGGAGTTAGATATACTATACATTATTTTTTATTTATTTATTTATTTATTTATTTATTTATTTATTTATTTTGGTGGTACAAGGGACTGAACTCAGGGCCTTGCACTTCCCAGGCAAGCACTTATTTCACTGTGCTACCTCTGCAGCCCTCCTCAATCTTTTATTATTATTATTTTTTGGTCCATATACTATCTAAACACTCCTTGAAATGTGTAATGGAGAATATCAGAAATTTGAAAAATGAGTATTTCCTTACAATTGTTGCAGAGGAAAAGGATACTTTAAAAAACCTTCTGCTCTAGGCCTTCAATTTAAAGGCAACCATAATATAGTTTTCATGCTTTTAGGCTACTATTTTAATCTGTACATATTGAACCAACTATGTAGAATTAATAGTATGACATAATTTTACACAAAATATTAAGCAGTTATAGTAATTCTGTAACAAAACAATTGTTAAAATGAAAAAGCCCAATAATGTACTAATCACTGTATTTATATATTTGCAAAGAGATAGTTGGTTTCAGCATTAAAGATAATAATCTCCTGAGTAGACCTATAACATTCTCTGAGCAGAATGGCCATAGTGAATACAGACTTCTGCTCTTGCCCCTAGATTCCTGGATTTTCTGGGCCTAGGCATCTGCATTCATTCCATTATTATTTGTTGTACATAGCCTGAACTCAGACCCCTCACAAAGTGCTATGTCTCCAGGCCTTTTTATTTTTCATTTGTATTTTGAGACAGGTTATCACTAAGTTGTTGAATTGCCCCAGCTGGGCATGCACTTGCCATCCTCTTGCCTCAGCCTCCCAGAGTGCCAGGATCATAGATGTACCATCATGTGTGCCACGTGTACCATCATGGCTGGCGAAATTCATATTTTAAGTGGTTCTAAATAATCCCAATGCCTCGCCATGCTTGGGAATCAGAGACACAAATAGCTCTGGGAGGTGGTTTAGAACCACTCAAATGTATGGATCCCCCCAAGCACGAGGTCTGAGAGTCACTTGAGTTTTCCTTCCTGCCACTTTTATTCCAGGGAAGTCAACTGCTTAAATGATTCCTGTGCTAAGGAAACCAGAAAAAGAGGATCTTGCTTGTTCTCATATACAGAAGCTTGGGGCTCCATGTTGCAGTTTCTGCAGCTCACTATTACTTCATTTCACTTTAGGCATTGCAAGTTCTGGAAGCTGTGGCCAGGAAAAACCTGGCCTTCTTTCTGCCCCGCTGAGCTCTTTATGTTGATATAATGAGACAGGCAGCAATGTTCAGGTGTGCTTTGGGGATACCAAAACATGCAGGCCAAATTTACATATTTATGAGACAAAACTGTTTGAACTTAAACACACACACACACACACACACACACACACACACACACACACACACAGATTATGTTGTGGTATTTTCCTTTAAATGCTTTACATGAACAATATTTCCCAAGGTTGCTTTATTGATAAACATGAGAGCTACATCTGGAGGAAATCCTTTGAAATTAGATTCTAAATCCACATTAATGCCAAGTAAGTAATGAGTACAGAGAGGTACTGAATAGGAGTGCTGGGAGCCATGGAGAGAAAGAAAAAACACCCACTGTTTTCTTTGTCTTTCTAAGATAACAAAGGGCAAGTGCTTAATTCCTTACTTTTCCTATGTCAAGGTTTGTCTGAGCTATATGTGTGTGTCCATGTGTAATATAACTCAACATAGAAAAACCAAGTCTGAAAATGTTACAGATTTGGAAATAAATCACCCACCCCTAGACTTCATTTGAATTCATCAAAGGAAGCAGTGTCAAGCACACAGACCCCCAACAGCTCTTCTCATTGTCATAGAAACTGAAACAGGAGGACAAGAGGTTGTGTGACTGTTGCCTTTCCCATCCTTACTCCACCTTTTGATGTTGTCATTTTTTTGGTAACGAATCTCTATCTGAGTTGCCCTAATTTTCCACACAGAAGGACTTAGATGTACTTATCAGAACAAATCTTCAGAAAATGCTGATCCTATATTAATTGTGTCTTATCCAGGCAAATAAAGTATATTTTCTTTGTCATTTGAAGACACAGCTACTATTCTTCAGAACAAATGAAAATCTGAGTGGCCTTGGAGAAGGGTTAGGGAAGCACCGGAACCACTCCAATGTACAGATCACCCCAAGCGTGAGGCCTGTGAGTCACTTGAGTTTTCCTTTGAATTAAACACTGTCCTATTTAGTTCCCATCATTCTTTAAGGTAAGAGTCTTTGGTGGGGCCAAGATGTTTTTTGTCTCCTGCCCTGTAATCTCTTAGAAAGACTTGAGTTTGGACAGGCAGAGTGGTTTCTCATGCAAGTTCGTTTTTCTTTTTTCTTTTGGCATAAGTGGGGATTGAACTCAGACCCTTGTGCTTGCCAGGGAAGCTCTTATTCCACAGAGCCATCTCCCTGGCCCCTCATTGCGGAGGTCGGAGTGGCATCTCAGGACATAATTTCCCAAGATATGAATGAAATGTAGGGTGCATCCCTGCCCTTCTTCCACAACTGCCTCCTGGTTGGGAACAAAGCTCAGCTAGGTGTCTTTCTTATTGAGATGCAGTGAATACAGCAGCTGTCAAACCATGTTTGCACTGGTTTCCTAATCATGATGCATATGTCCTTTTAGTGTTAATTACCAAAAATTCTAAGATGCAAAAGTTCTGCAGAAATGCTTTGTGATGAAGTCCACGCTACTTTTGATAAAGACAATTTCTCTGAGAGTTTCTGAACATCAGCTACACTGTATGCAGTATAGTTAGTTCAAGCCATCCTAGTTGGGGGAGTTGATATTAGCTGTGAAGTCTTTCAAAAGATTCAAAAGGTGAATTGTTGCTGATACTTTCTTAAATTTTAATGGGTTGGTAGGTATATTAGTTCCCCCACTAATAAATACTATATATAAAAAACCATAAATATGTAACACAAATGATTTAAGGGATTGAGGTGATCATAGTGAATTAATACTGATGGTTCTGTGCACATGTGCTTAGCAAAGTAAAAATCGAGGAAAGAAAATAACTTTAGACACAAAAACCAGATTCTATGACTAGGTGGTAAGTGGTGATTTCCTGGAGTAAGAAGTCTGTTCACAAAAGGTACTGTCGTTTTGTTTTAAGCTATCTATGAATCAAAAAGTTATTCAACCAAGGTTGATGGCCCCAACGAACCCCAGAGGGGAAGTCTGGTCGTTGCTGCTCATGACAGCTGTCACATTCATCCTGACAATAACAAGTGCAATAAAAGGTGACTTTAAAGTCAAATTTAGCTGACATAATAGAAGATACAAAGAATCACCAGGGATGAATACATTACGGTGAATGGGGTTCTAAGGTATTGCCATTGAAAAACATTTTTCTAAAGCAAAGTTACAAGTTTTGCTAATTTAAGACATACCTCCTAAACAATGAAATGAAGATACTTAGATCAAATTACAAGGAGACTAACATTTTGTATAACAGTGAGTAAGAAGAGCACCAACATGAATAGATAATGGCTTGGAAAACTGCACTGAGAGCCTCGTGGCCATGACTTCTTGGGCAGTGCATGTGGGGTGTGATCAAATATATAGCGAAAGTTTAAATTCAGAAAATTCTTACAGAAAAAAAACTTTGGTATTAATCCACATCCCCACATACTCCTTCTCTTGGAACATTCTCATCACATTATTCTTGGCCAGTCTCTGAAGTAGTTCTGAAAGTCCTCCTTACAAGCGTCATTAGTTCTCCTGTCCTGGCTACTCTGACATTCTGAAATGATTGAAGAAAACTTACCTTTCATCATGATTTTGACTTTAGGGAAGAGTCAAAAGTTGCATGTTGCTGGAGCTCGGGAGTAAGGCAGCAGGAACACACTGGGATGTTTTCATGAGGCTATTGTTTTGTTCAGTAGCACTCAACTGTATTTTTGATCATGCCTCATAAAAACACACATGAAGAGGATTTCTAGCACTGTTTCAGGAAGTGGCCAGGACAATGAAACCAGTGTATTCAAAGTGAGGAGGAACATTTTGAGGGGGTTAATGACAATGTGCTTTATTTCTGTGATATGTTTTTTAAAATGTAAACATTCACTACTTTGGGGGTCACATCTTGTATCTGAACAGTCCAGCTGTTGCAGAATCTGATAGCATCAATAAGGAGGAAAATAGATGACACCAAGTTCATTGAGGGTAACCTCTTTAGGCCAGTGTCTATCTTTCCTGCTATTTGCATCAGAGTGAGAGTACCATTCAAAATCGGTCTACACTGGTTTAGGACCGAGTCTCATGGCATCGGTGAGCAGGGGGTTATCTCCATGTTCTCAGAGATTGGAAATCCTCCATGCTCTTCCATGCCCACTCTAGTTTGCTCAGGCTTTAAAATCTGGCTAAGTTACTAAACATCCAAGTAGAGTCACTGGTGCATTTTACATAACTGTTTAGTGGAGGTAGTGACCCCAAGATGAACCCCTCTACTTAGCAATTTATTTAGTTTTTGGTCTATGGGACATCCATCATATATTTTCTCCTGGAGAAATCCTCTTTATGGATCACACAGAGAGCAAATAGAGTACAGTGTGTATAAAATGACAGTCACAGATGATGTATAACACAGTGAGCTTGTTTCCAAGATGCTATGCCTACAGAAGAGGCCCTTTTTGTGAGCATCCTAAAGCCAAGTGTGCCTTTCCTCATGACTTGTGCTGCTTCTATGATGGTCAGGTAAGGCTTGGGGGTCAGGCTGCGAGGCATGGAATCACCTTTACTGCCTCAGGTTCAGGATTCAGATGATCCTGTCATTTCTATTGGTAAACATGAGTTTTCCAGCTCAGTGTCTTAAAATCTAGTTACTGAGGAAATGTGCTGCATAATGGGCTTAATGATCCAGGACTGGAATAGCAGGGATCTGGAATGAGGTCTGTCAGGAGAGCTGTGCTATTTATATATGAGCAAAGCTTACACAGGCAGTTCTGCATTATCCTTGCCGCTATTAATAAGCTTGTGCTCTTTGTGAGTAGCTAATTTAAAATGAATCTTAGATGATTAAACATACCAAAAATGGAAAAGAACCTTGAACCATCTCTGCCCTCATAGCTCCGATAATTAATAGACAATGTGTCCAGGATATAATATGACTGGCTGGTGATATGATTTATAATTGTTATACTAACTGCAACCTTCAGTTGGTTCAAGCAGTATTTTCACTGACCTCTGCATGTCTAAGAATTGGCTTCCATGATACAGGCTGTTTTCCATTTTCTACATGGTATCACCTTGTCTTTTGCTCTAATGTTGTGTAGTCATTAGGTCTGAGAAAAGTTCTCCACTGTCTCTTATCTCATTTGCTCTCTACTCTGAATCATGACTATAAGAAGTCTTATAATTCATTACACACCATTCTCTGGGTGTGCTAATTTGACCTTCCTTGCATCTTGAGTCCTTCTCCATTACTGGGTATCCCATAGCTAACAGCTCTTGTTTCAAGGTGGACATACTGGTCAAACCTGTATTGTGGGTTCATTTTCCAAATCCCCAACAATATGGTCCTCTACTGACATTGAACATTAGGTAACCTCACAATTTCATAATCCAAAGGAATTAGACAAAATTACTAACCTGAAATGCACAAGGGGTGTTATCCACACAGTAAACTCTCAGATTGTAATCCAGAGAGTTACAGGACATACAGCCAAAGACTGCCACCTTGAGTTGCTTCACAGCACAGTCTGTGATCGGCTCTCCTGTAAGGGCATAGGTCCCAAAGCTATCAAGGAGTAGATGGCATGCAAAGGGATCCAGAAGGCAGTAACAGGATGTGGATTCGTCCTCCACTGACATCACTTCCTGTTGGAGAAAGATGAATTAAATTGTCTGAGCTTGCAAAAAAGATGGGAGTTAGCACTCTACAAGGACACACACAAATAAACCAATATGAAGAAACATTTTTCAGAATATTGTTATTATCTTAGTTATCTGATGTTCAGCATGTTTCTTCTATTAAAATAATTGCTTACATAAAAAGCTCAATAAGTGGTTATGTTTATTGAGTGATAATTTTACTTTGATTATAATAAAAGTAAAATTAGAATTTTACTTCAGAATTTCATTTCTGGTTAATGGTTCAATGTCACTCTTAAAAGATGTTGAACATTAACCTCAATTTAAAAAGATAAAACTTTTTTATATGTAAAGTTCTATTTCAGAAAAATCATTTAAAATATCCTTAAAGCAGTGTTTATTTTTCTCTTAAGCATTCTATCCTCTTTCATTTCACTGAAATCATTCAGGAGGGACCACTAAATAAATGATTTTGATATAATATACTGGAATATTTTACACTCTCTGATAAGAACTTGGATCTGTGCAACTGGTTTGGGAGAGCATAAACATAATGCTGTCTGGATGTAAAAGAACCTGAGGAAGTGCTGAGAAGAGAAACTCAACTGGTAAAACTCAAGACAAAGCAAACATAACAGGGAGGAGACCAAAGTATGCTTCCTGTATGAACTGCAAGCCCCAAGACATTTTCCCCATATGAGAACTGAACAGAGCATAATGCATGAAGACACAGCAGGACACAGGAAATGTAATCCATTGCAGCGGGTGACAATGTTCTGCTCCTTAAGAAATATGATTTTCCTTTTATTTCTTCTGTACCAAGCCCCTCCTGTAAGGCAAGGGCCCAGGCCTAGCAGGTGCAGGTCATTGTGTTCCAACAAGATAATTCACCTGCTTTCATGCAAGCTGACTTTCAAGGGACATAAAAGAATCCCTATCTGACAGATAAATCGGCACTTTTCACTTAAAATAGTAATTCCATCACACTCATTCTCTGCTGTGCTGGTCTCCCTGGTTGTTAGCCCCCTATTACATATCTTCCAGTCTTGTCTCCCTTTCTGTTCTTGCCTGAGAATGTTCTCACATGCACTGGGAAACAGACACTAGCACCAATCTGCAAGACACTGATTAATTAATAATGAACATACATTAAACCCCTACTGTTTCTGATCAACCTAGTTAGAATGTACAGGGCCGGGAAATAGATGATATTGTGGTTTGTTTACTGCACATAGCCTGCTTTCCTGCCTAGGGCTCCTCCTTCTTCCAATATGTTAGATGAGGCAGGGTGTGGCCTGAGAGAAAGTGAAGGAGAAGGTACACAGGTGTTCCCAGCTCTGAGCACCAAACAAAATACTCTTTTCTTTTGGTTTGCTTGCCTGTCTTTTCCATTACTATAGCAAAAAGCAAGACAATGGCTTGAGAATTTTATAAAGTGCATGTCACAACTCCTTTACAGCAAGGAAAGGTTCAAAATTCATTGTGCTAAGAGGCAAAACTGTCCAGAAAACCCAACTCTCACTTCATGGAAGAGGAGGACAAGGGCTCACCTCCCACTTGCCCTGTGGAGTCCTCTTCTTCAAGTGGATGTTCCAGTGCTCCGAGCTGACGTCTGCACAGTGAGGGATGGTCAGCGCAAAGGGGGTGGTGACGAGCATCTCCGGGGGCCCGCAGGTAACTTCTGGACTCAGGAGGACCTCAGACCCCTCAGACTGCAGGCTTCATTGTGGGGAGGAGAAAAGTGGACAGGAGGACATGCTGTGAATGGGGATGCAGCTGCAGGCTGGGAAATCCCAGGAGCTGAGTGAGGCCCAGCACCTTATTTACCCACAGTAGCTCTGAAGAGCAGGTGTTCATTCTAAACTCCTCAGGCAGTCATACCAAGCTGTATTTCAACCCTAAGTTTTGAAGAATAAATCAACAAAATGACAAATGCTTCTTTGGAATGATAGGGCAGAATCCAGGGACTCTCATACTGATGGGTGGGTCACAGGTTAGGTGCTGAATCTTTATACTTTTTAATAATCATGTCAATGACAAAGTCAAAAGCATTCTACAAATGAATGATATGCTAATATCATTATAATCAGATTACTTTTCTCCCCACCACACATTGAATAATATTTTTAAAGCTGGTAAAATGATAAAACAAATTATTGTGGAACAAAACAGTACTTCAAACATACAGAGATTGAGTATGTTTATTCTGGTTTGGAAAACATTTATTTTCTCTCAATGCATAATACATTGGTTGTATAGTGATAGCACAGTAGACAGTTAGTTATAAATGTGCATAATCAAGTACATAAATATATATTTTAAATTCTTTCCTATTTCATATCTGAATAGAAAATCATTCTACCCAAACCTGATGCTCAGATTTTTTTGCATTATGAATTATTTTCAATGGAAAGGCAGTCAAGAAACAGATAAAAGAAAATGCCATTTAACAGAAGGAATAACACTTCATTGAATGCTTCACTTTGCATTTTCTTGTCATTTTTTAGAATTCTAGGCAGCAAAGCCAGGGACTTTAGCATGCCAGACCAGCACTCTAACACTGACTTGTGCCCTGGTCCTTGCTTTTGTTTTGAATCACTGCCTACAAACAGTAAGACAAGATGGGTGATAGTACAGAAGTGAGCGCAAATAATTCAGAGATTTGCTTAATTATCCTACAATTGTGTATGTGTTCTTGAGTAAATCATAGCATCTTTATTTTTGTTGTTTTGATTCCTGAGTTTTCATTTCTAAGAAATATGATACTGAATATAGCCACTAAAACAATCTAGCACATAGAGGACATGAAATCTAGGATTGACATTATCAAAGCCATCACTCATACCACCTAAGAGGACATTTAAACAACATATGTTATTCCTGATTGAAACAAAAATCAATGATTGCACCAAACTCAAAGTGAAATCTGTTTCTAAAAGATGACACCTCTCTTGTGGTCTTGGGTACATCTAAAATACTATTAATTTATGAATTCCTTTTGTTGCCATCTTGTTTCTTCTCATGTTATTTGGGGTCAGACTTGAGCTCATTTTCCATAATTTGCTGCTGTGTGCAGAAGGATTATCTCCTGTGCACTGTGTGTGAGACAGGATAGGGCATTGTTGCATTATTTCCCCCTCTCCAGGCGATCCTAGACTTGGCTTCCCTGAAATTCAGACTCAGCTGCTCCTCCCCTATGAACAAAGTGGAGTTGAAGCTGTAAACACACTTGTATTTACCTTTAAGCAGTTGGACAGACTGGAAAGCAGTGTATTAGCAAAGGAAAATGCTCTATAAAAAGGAGACCAGTGTACTCGAGGGTTGGAGTGTATCTAAGCAGCAAGCACAACAGCCTGTGTGTGGGTGCTGCCGGTGGCCATCAGCAAGGGCAGTGTCTTTTCCGTAATTGCCGCCTCTATCCTGTAGACAGGACTGGCAGGGATGCTTATGAGTGACCGATGACAAGCTCTCCTACAAGAACTATTTAATTGCTTTCAGAGAATCATCCCCCTTGTTGAACATATTGTTCAAACATATGGGAATTTGGGGAATTATTTAATGCCAAATGAACTGAAATCAGCTAATTAGATGAACCCTCACACTCATTGTGAATAGCAAGACTCCTTTCAGTAATAACTTAACTAGCATTAGCGGGCAGAGGCAGTGCATACTGCATACTGCAAAGAGCATGGAGTAGGGGCTTTTTCATTAAGCAGGCATGGGGCATTTTCATAAGTGCAAAATAAGGATATCAAGATTTACATCTAATCCTCCTATCATAAAAATAATGTCTATGGGTGTCAGCTTCTTTCTGGTGGAAAAAAATAATCTCTCTATTTTTTCCCCATGATTGATAATAATTTGCCCTTTCCTGCTACCTTTTCTCTGAGGCAATCAGGGAGATTTACAAACATTAATTAAAGCCTGCCACACACCTGTGGGGGCAGATGTTAGCTGCAGAAGGTCACAGAGAAGTCAATCAAAAGGAAAGTGACAAAATATCCCTACATTTCAGACTTACCAGCTCCTACTCTCTGAGAGCAGATTACCCTTTTTTTTTCACTCACTGCTAGATTTCTGGCCAAACAGCTGCTCTTATGATAACCCAGGAAAGATGGGGGTGAGGCTTTAGTCCCAGAGTAGACAGAGACAGAGGTTCAGGACAGCTGAGGATAGGCTGGGGAGAAAAGCCTTTAAATGCACGTGAAAAAAATGATGTTTTGTAAAAAAAAATAAAAAAGCTTAGATGACATTTAAGTTCTCTCACATTACATAACACATGACAAAGAAGTATTCATGTCCCTACTGGGACAAAGATGCAACACAGTCTTTTAAAAGTGTTTTGAGCTAGTAAGAGCCATGAGTAATTAACAGAAGGATTTCAGGGCCACAGTATGACTCCCTCATGGTATCCTGCAGTTGCTGTTTCCTGTAGGCTGAAAGCCCTCACTGCATGGGCTTCTGTGGCCTTCCTGCTCCTCCCTACACATGTGTGCCTATGTGTACAGGTGCATATGGACACGAATACCCCTAGTATTTGAATCCTATACCTGCACAGGAAAAAGTAAGTAATTCAAGATCTAGGTCTTATTTCTACAGAACTCTGCTGACAGGGACTGCCAATTAAGTCAGTGGTCACTGTATCAACACGTGCTTTAACAATCTTTTCAAGTCCAATGAATGAACAGGGTACAAAATGAAGGCACCTGGGCAGTGCTACCGGCCAGCCAGTTCCATCCTTCCTGTCCCCACCTTGTATATCTGTCTTTAGTTTGGTGACCCTCAGCATCCTGCTAAAAATGGTGGCTCTCCTTGCCCTGCAGGGTTGCTGCAGTAGGCCCCACTGCTCTCCAGGGACCTCACAGGATGAGGCATGAAATGCCCACATAAGGGAGCACCCTCGGTGCTTCAGGCCTTTGTACAGATGATGCCTACTAAGAAAGGATGGCTTGGATAACTGCACTGCTGATTCCTGCTTGTCTATTGAAGGGAGAAGTTAATGCTTACTTTGTTTTTGCTCTTATTTTTAAGCCTCTTTGACCAATGGTGCAAGCCTATATCCACTCATCCAAACAACTAACTGGAAGACAACAACACGCAATACAGCAACCATTGTTGAATTCCTGTGATTTTCTTGAGTGAATTTTTGTATCTTTTCTAGTGTTTTTTGCAACTATTTTTTATTCTCTTTAAAACAATAAAAGGAAGCTTTCTCTGCAGGCGTACTGATTCTTTTTTGCTGTAACACTGAATGCCTTTTTGTTTACTCTATGATTTACTTAGTATTATTTGTCTTCCACATACTGAATATAAGCTGTTTGAGCCTGAAGAAGCTTTTCAATGTTTTTTGTATAATTGCGTCTTTAGTGCCTGTTATATATTCTGCTTTCAAAACAGCTGCTGAAAGAAACATAGCAGCCAGCTTAGTGGTTCCTACTGATCATCTCTAGGGCATTTTGGGTTACATAAGAAGACACAAAAGATACTGATGTGAATTAATACAAAAGGAAAATTTCCAAGCATTGAAAAACTAATCAATGGAAGAAAGCATCAATTGACATACAACCACAGTAATACTAAATTCAATCAAGCAACATAAATGGATGCTAATATATTTGGTGAATGCTCCACATAGAACTAAAATCTATGTGTATGGTCTCAAAGTATGTTACCACAAGGGACTTGCTAATTAGAGAAAAAGTGAAATATGAAAACACTGTCTTACAATGAGGAATTGTGGAAGACACATTAACATCTGTTATAAAAGTTAATGTTGTTAGTAAGGAGATGAAAGGCTGGAACATGCCTCTGGCATCCATTCTGTGATATTCCTTCTCAGAGAACACAACCTGAATCTCCTGACAGGGAAACATCAGACAAGTTCAGCTCAAGGAACATGCTGCAAACCACCTGACCACACTTAAAAACTGTCAACGTCCTGAGTTCAATACCTGGTACTGCAAAACAAGCAAACAGTCAATGTAATGACAAAGATTCCTTGTTCCAGATTAAGGAGACTAAAGACACATGAAAATTGAATGTAATAAATTCACATGGACTTTCATTTTCTACACAGGATGTTGGATAACAGGTAAAATATAAACAAGATCTATGAACTAGGAAATAATATTATAGGGAATAATATTAATTGCTTATAATTATCCTGTTATGTAAGTTAATTTCTTTTTTGTACACATATACATTGAAGTATTGGGGTGAAGTGCATTGGCTTACATAATTCAAATATATATATATATGTGTGCATATGTGTGTTTTAGTTTTGTGTATACATGGCAGACAGACAAATATGGCAAATATAACATTTATGAATATAGCATTTTATGAATCTGAGTATAGGGAATAAGAATTCTATATTATTCTTGCTGGTTTTCATTAGGTTTAATATTACATAAAAATAAAATTTGAAAGAATAGACATATGAGGATAGAGGAATGGGAAAAGTTTTCCAGAATTTGCACAATATATTCAGCAAAGCCACTGACTAGTACATAAAATGTGTACTGGAGATAGCAGAGGGGATGCAGCTGGTGAAAGCTAGGGAACAGGCGCCACCACTCCATGTAGTAACTGCCACATCCCTGAACCGCTCTGCAAGCCAATGTTAAAGGACTGGTGAAGTCCATGGCCTGCAGCAGCTGCTGGCCGTGGCAGGTGTGGAGGCATGTCAGCTTCTGCACGTAATATTCTCTGTCCTAATGCTAAAGTTGTAAAATGCCATTTCCTTCCAGCAAAAATAGAACAGTTCCAAGTCTAGTGATGAGGTTTTCATTGTTGCTGTCTGCCATGCTGTGCTTGGTAATTACCCTTCCCTCCTTATGGTCTATGTTATAGACTAATGTAGGTTTGATCACCTTTACCCTAAGTATCATTCAGGAGTCCATGCAGGAGAGTAATGATAGTTTTTCTATGTCATATCCTGGCTTGGTACATAATTAAACCATATTTAAGGGAATAGATATACAAGACAGATAGATGGGAGCCTCTGTCTTAAAATTAGAGCTCAAAAAGCAAGGTAACTCCAGCCTCCTGCAGTTTCCTCCCAACAAGACATGGCTTTAAATATTATCATTCTCTTTTTTCTCTTCTCAGTAAAGCCCTCAGATTTTGACCTAGCGTGCTAAAGTTGTTGTGGATATATACATATATATATCAAGCTTTCAGGGTTTGGCGTCAGACACCTGGGCAACTTGTCAGCTTTGTCCAGAGATTTCACATCAGCCTCAGGAAAAATCACATCATAAGAGGGGGCCTTTACAGCTGGTTTTTCTCTTCAGTTGATCCCAATACCATGACTACATGTCCTGAGGACTTTAATTCTATAATTCCTATACATGATTTAAGAAAATAGATATCTGGAAAGGGAGAATTTGGAATGAGAAGCAAAACAGAGGAGAGTCAAGCCAAATACAATCTTCTCTTATAATATGCCCTACTTGATTTCCTCTTTAAGTGGTTCTAAAACTGGAACATGGTTCAGAATTCCTCAGGGGACTTAGTCATACATAATATGTTCCTGAACACCACCAATAAAAATTTTTGATTTACTTTTTCTCAAATATGAGCCAAGAACTTCCACTTTCGTGCCTGCCTCCCCTACTTGCCAGGTGGCTCTGGCACTAATGCTGGAGAATCGTGTCAGTCTTGAGAAAATACCCAAAGCAAGCAGTAAGAGCTCGCTGATGTGCAGAGCACAGGGCAAGCTCCCAATGTTCTACCTGCAGTCCAGGCAAGTCTCAGGGCTCAGTGTTAGAGTGCAGCTGATGCTACCAGGACAGAAAATTCTTTTGTGTAAGAAGACACAAAAAATACTGATGTAAATTAATACAGGGGCTGCTTCCTATACCCCTATGCATCAGCAAGGATATCAGGTTGGGCCTTGATTAGCAGCAAATGGAAACAATGTTCTAACTCATAAGGCTATTATAATTCATTATTTGAGCCAGAAAAAGGGGTAGCTAAAACAGTGGATTAAAACTAGCACTGTGCGTAATTATCCAAGGAAACAAGCACATGCCTGCAGCACTGGAGGGTGTGAAGATGAGGTCACTGCCACAGTGCACAGTATTATAGGCAGGGACATGGTAAACAGGAGCTTGGGGTGGGAGGGGAAGGACACGTGTTCCCTGGAGTGGAGCTTATCTGAATTTGCTGGAATTTGAACACCACCAGGCTAAGTGACTAACATGTTTGCATATGCTAAAAGGCTTTAGTTTACAAACACATTTATAGGATGTTTGTCAATTAATAGACTAAAGGAATCATAAATTGGGTGCAAACTGTGAGCTCCTAGACAAGACTGAAGCTTCTTCTCTCACACAGCATTGGGCTCATGCCAAGACTATGTTTTAGAAGTGAAAGGATGGCTCTCTGTAAGTGGGGTGAGGAGGAGTGAGCACTGTGCGCCATGACAGAGTTTAATATCTAGGAAGTTGTTGATTTACTTTCATTTGAATGGGGAAAATAGCATCATCTGGAGGAAATGAGAACCCCTCTTCTTTGGGGTCATTTCATTTAAGCCTGGAGGAAGACCAGGAAGATCAACAATTAGACCCGACACTTTCCAAGTTTAGACACAAGGCTTGAGATGAAGTGGTGTGGCCAAAACTACACTACAACTTTCAGGCACATGTGGGACCAGAACCTATTGTCCCATGAGAGTGACAGGGAGGAGTGTGCAGTGGATAAAGGTAAGTGGTGGGAAAGAAGAAAAGAAGCAAGAAAAACATTCCTGTGGGACATGTTCCCAGAAGCTAGCATCTACCTTCCACCTTCTTCCTTATCCCTCTTCTCTTATTCTTCCCCTTCCTTCCTTTTTGGGATGAAACCTGGGGCTCATGAATGCTTGCTAAGAGCCTACCACTGAGCTACACTGTCAATCCCAATCTTAGTATTTTAAGACAAAATATGGGCATGAGAGTTGCTATGATCACAGTCACGGGCACTGAAGAGAGTAGTCTTTAGGTACACAAAATGATTGCAGTAGAGGCTTGTGTGACTCTCCTTCTAGTACTGTACATAGCTGTACTGGTTTAACACCGATTTATTTTACTGTTTTCTTTCCCTGAGGCCTCCCTGAGCTACTTTCAAGGTGTCAGGAGATCTCCATCCTGCTGCAGGCTCTTGGAGTTAGTTCAGTTCTTGCCTCATCCAGCTCTGGGAAGCCAGCAGGCTTCCGGGGCTCAAGGCCCTCCGTTCCCTCTGAGCCAGCAGCACAGCATCTTCAGATCCCTCTCTCCTACTACTGTCCTCCTTTCAAGAGCACACTTATGCTAGATCTGCCTGGGTTGCACTCAACACTCTGCTTCTCCAGGTCTCTGACTTACTTCTGCAAGGCCCTTCTGCCATGCAGAGCGAGACACCCACACTGCAGGGATCAGGGTGGGGCACCCTTGAGGGGCTACACATTTGTCTGTCACTGTTCTCTTCCTTTGCTGCTGCTTCCGGGTCCATGCCATCACCCAGATATCTTCCAGCTGATCTAGAGTCTGCTCCTCTTGGGGTTGTCTTTAATGTTTCAGCTTCTACAGCCCTTACAGTAGCTCCAAGAATGGGACTCTTGCTGCAGGTAGCTTGATGGAGTCCTGGAAAGTTATGTTTTAGCAGAAAGGTTACAACCAAGGGAGTTAGAAGGTTGAGTGCACAGGCTTTCAAAGGACTGTGTGGGTTGTCTAAGCCTGAGCTGGCATCTGCTTTGGCATTTTTATTAGGCTATGACCAAGTGAAGTAGAAAGGGATATATATATATATATATATATATATATATATATATATATATATATATATATATA
>PVKA01008091.1:0-33892 GCA_004027165.1 Ctenomys sociabilis | reverse complement strand
TAGACCTCTGGATGTTAGCAACATCCAGAACCACTGTTATGGTGTCAGTGGCATCTTTAGCTAAACACACTTATGGATGACTCTAATCGCTTCCCACTGTGAGCCCACAGGGGCTTCAAACATGGGCTGATTACAAAGATGGCAACTTTTGTTCAGGTGTGTATGGACTGAGAGGTTGTGAGGCAAAAGCAAAGAACATGGCGCTCAGAAAAGTCTTCCCCCAAAAGGCAGATATTAAAATAACAATGTAAAGATTTTTCTTCTTTTTTAAATCTGTCTCCCTCTTGATCTTTTCCTTTCCTTTTTGGTACTATATTCTAACCTAAATGACTCTGAAGAAATCATGATGATTTTACTGGGGAAAAGAGCATAATCTTCCACTAATGGCGCATTAACCCTTCTAGGCCATTAAGACACCATTTGATAAATTGCCCCTTTTATTACACAGCATGGTACCAGTAGCCTGAAAGAATTAATGGATTTCCCAAATGGCAGTGATTTATTCCCTTTGCACTAGGAAGGAGAGTAAGAGAGAGTGAGAGCGAGTGACTGAGTGAGAGAGAGAGAATCTTTTTTGTTTTGTCAGTTACAAAGTCCCCTTCTTCAGTGGTTCCCTGTTGTAGAGCTGGTTAACACTATGTCTCTTGGCAGGGATAGGTATATGCCATCAATTTGATGCTTCCAATAAAATTTTCAAAACCTTTCATAAACCAGGAAACTGGATTCAAACCAATCTCTGACCAATGAGAAATAATGGTGACAAGACCAATCTAATCCTTTCCATTTGCCACCATCTAGCAAGATACCCTGGCCATCTGGATGGGGGCAGAGCTTGTTCGAGGTGAACCAAGCCACCTGCCCGGCTGAAGGGTCACTCCTCTGTTCTAAACAGCATGGGAGCCTGAGTCAGAATGGCCTCCTCCAGCCACTAGAGCCATATAAGAGATAGGTGCACTCAACGGCATTGCAGGGAGTTGTCCATAACTTGACAAAAATCTTAGAGAAAACCACTAGCGTATTTGTCATATCTGAATCATATGTGTATCGTAGATATATATATATATGAAACTAGAAATATCACAGTAAAAAGCAAAGCTCCAAGTTTCATTTGGTCAGACTAAAGCAGAAGAGAACTTCTGTTACCTGTATAATTAAAAATTTAAGATAGACACCAGACAACGATATAAAAACACACATTTATAGATCACCTTTAATATAGGGACATGGTGTTTGCCTAACACGCACATGGCCCTGTGTTAAGAGTCCCAGCAGTGCAATAAGTAAATAAGCAAGCAGCACTTTACACTTTGCTCTGGACTTCTTATATATGAAGTTGGTATTGCTTTATAGAATTCCAGGAGCATAGTTAATAATATAAACAATTTACAGATCCCAGAAGTGAGGTCTTGAGAAAAAGAACTGCTTGTCAGAAAGTGCAAGGGAAGCCCAAAGCTTGTGAGCATTGTTGCTTTCCTCCACCCACATCATCTCATGGCTGGAAATTCCATCTTTCAGGCAGGGCTAGTGTCTGCCCCAGCAGCCCCTTTGAACAAGTCACACATGTTTATCAGTGGTTCACTGAGAGTGCTTCATTAGGGTTAGTGGGTTGACTCTTTCTTAGGAAGAGAAAGAACGAAAGAATGAATGAACAAAAGAAAGGTGAGGAAGGAAGGAAGAAGAGGAAGAGAAAAAGAAAAGGGAAAAGGAAAATAAAGGAAGGTAATTTTCATCTTGAATGGAGCCTGTAGGGACTTCCTGTGGCCGCATCATGACCTTTCAAAACTGAAAGAAAGGACTTCCAGAATAGTCTCTGGCAAGAGCTTGGTGTGGAATTTGGAGTCAGCATTTGTTTTCTTTGTTCTTGATTATAAATATTACTTTTCTCTTTTATTTATTATTCAATCATTTTTTCCTACTCTTTTTCTTGTAAGTCAGAGAGCTGTGTTTATTCCCTGGAAAGAAATCTAAAGTTGCTCCTAGAGCAACTATTGTCGCAAATCTCAAGCAAACTGCAACTGGCAAAACTGTCTACTAATTTTTCTTTCCCAAGATAGATTTCTGGGCATTATTCTTAACTCTTTCCTTCCACATTAAAACACACACACACACACACACACACACACACACACACACACACACACCATGCTGAGCTCCTTCCTAAGTATCTCAAACCTCCCCAAAAGGCAGCAATGTGGGGATTGTAGAATGGGTACAAGACTTCAAGACTAGAGACAAAAGCATTCATGAGGGGAATGATTCTAATTTATTGTCCAAATTGAAGGGCTTTGAGGGAGAAAAAGAACACCATTAATACCTGTACCAAGCAAAATGAGACACTTTTTCACTGTCTCTAGAGGAGGCTGCTGTACCAGGCAGATGCGAACTTCAGCAGTGGATCTGTGGTACAAGGTAGTATCTCTAGCAGGTAAGTATGACCACATCTCCTAAATCAAAAGGCTCATAAATTCTCACCCATGAGCTAAAGCTACTTCCATAGGGAGCACGCTCACCAGCTATCTACACCTTATGTTTTCAGCCTCCTTCCTGTCCTGCTTCTGCTCCCATTTTGTTCTGCTTTGCTTAGTTTCTAAATAGATGATATTATTTCTACTTCAGCACCTTTACACATCATTCCTCTCAAGTGCAATGTTATTTTCACTCTTGCAGCTTCAATGTTGTTAGTCATTTCTTCTCTGCAACCCTCCAGAAGCAATTGCAAGGCGTCTTCTCTTCACTCCTGGTTCACACTTGTGTGTATCTGTCACTCCTCAACCCTCATTGTAGTATCACTGTTAATTTAAGGCTAAGAACCTAATCAAGTTAATATCAGAGATTTGCCTATTACTTCTCCCTTCCCTTTGGGACCTGCTAAGAAGCACCATCACTTAGTAGTGTACCCCACCCCAAGGCACCTCCACCCCCCCATCTGTCTCACTCAAACAGGATGCACTCTCTCTCTCCTATTGATATATGAGTGGGATTTGAATGGCTTGATTAGGTTCTTAGCCTAAAATGAAATTAGATAAATTTACTTTTCCTATTTACTGCTAACAATCATGGTTGGTGAAACTAATGGTAATAGGGATCCTAGAGTTTCTTTTTCTTTGTCTCTTTCTCTCCCCTTCCTCCTTCCTTCCCTCCTCCTTCCCCTTCTCTCTCTCTCTCTCTCTCTCTCTCTCTCTCTCTCTCTCTCTCTCTCTCCTTCCTTCCTTCCTTCCTTCCCTTTCTCCCTCCTGTATGTTCTTGTCTTCCCCCTGTTCATGTAAGCATTCTAAGCAAGGGCTCTGCCACCGAGCTACACCTCCAGCCTATATTTTTTTTGAGAACTCCTGCTAAGTTGCCTGGTTTAGTTTTCAATTTATAATACTTCTTCTTCATCCTCATAAGCATTTTATTTTAAAATTATTTATTTTTAGAACTTTTTAATAATATCTACTTATTTCAATAATTTAACTGGGTTTGAAGATTCCTGTTTCCTAGTTTGAATACTTAAATCTCGCATGTGATCCAGATTCCACTGGTGAGCCCACAACCCAATAGGCACGTTTTCAACACACTCATGGATATTTGTGTGGACACAGGACAGGCTCCAAGTCAGTGATAGTGAATTGTTTAGAGACCAAATGTTCAACTTGCAACCCCAAGCCCTCTATTTATTGCAAAGTGCCAACATTGCAAAACCTGAACATCCAAGCACAGGAGTGGGGCCAGTCTGCCACCACTGCTGAAGGGGAGGGAGAGGCTGTCTCTTCCCATGCATTCCTTCTTCTCTAAGCTTATTTCTGTGCTTTGTGATGCGAAGGGAGGATAAAGAAAACACACATTTTCCCTTACTGTGCCAAGATGGCTATCTTTCTTGGAGGACTTACAAAATTTTAGAGATAACTGCTAATAGTCGTGACTATAAGTTCTCAGTGACTGAGTGTAGGTGACCAGAACCCCAACACATGTCCAAAGGATCTGCTGTCCCTCGGGAGTGGCAGTTGCACCTGCCAGCTGGCTCCCGCCTTGCAGGAGCACCATCGTCACCTCACAGGCAGTGGCCTCAGCACATTTGTGCTTCTCAGTCTCAGCCTCACAGGCCCACAGCCCGTGGGCAAGGTGCATCTGCTTCCCTGCCTGGGAATTTGGGTGCTTGGGTCTTATGGAAGGGCTCTTTGCCCCTTCTGCCTTTGCTTTTGCCAGCACCTCTCAAAGCCTTCTTCTCTCTCATGCTCTCTAGCAGTTTGGAGCAAGTGAATAAACAGATAAAGAGATCAGGGTCTAGAAGATGACCCAAACTTTACAACTAAGTCCCTTGAAATTCTCTTTGGCTTTGCACAGGAAAGGAGTAGCTCTTTTTGTCACTTACCTTCCTCTACAATGCTTTTCACTCTTCAAATCCCACTCACATATCAATAGGAGAGAGAGAGAATGCATTCTGTTTGAGTGAGACAGACAGGGGTGGTGGTGGTGGTGGAGGTGCCTGGGGGTGGGGTACACTACCAAGTGATGGTGCTTCTTAGCAGGTCCCAAAGGGAAGGGAGAAGGAATAGGCAAATCTCTGATATTAATAGGGTATTTGAATTTTTTTTCATCGCTCTGAACTTGTCAATAGCAGGAATAGAAAAAAGTCCGCCAAGTCCCACACATCACCCTGCAAGCATATAAAACTTGCCTCTTCCATGTCCTATATGTGAGTTCATATTCATCACGGTCTACAGTACTGGCTATATTTTGCATTAAATCATTACTGACTGAACTTAGCTCCTAATATCAATCATAGAAACGATTCTTAAAGTTTACTACTTTGAAATCTGTTTATTACTTTGACAGTGAGAAGAGCAATGCGTCTTTTGTGCAAGCAGACGAATGACTTGACCATAAGCCACTGGGAAGTCCTGCAAGCTTGGGAGACAAGCAGAGGTACAAATCAACTCAGGAGCCTCTAGTCTGGGTTTCTTCCCACAGCAGCAGAAGGTGGGGGCTCTTATTTTGAGGTCAAGTGGCAAAGTTTTCACAGACGACCACAGGACCTAACTAGAGTAGCATTAGTTATTAGATATTCCGTACCTTCTAAGGATTCAGAAAAAGTTTAGTAATTTTATCTTTTACAGGAATGGAATGTCTTATTAGACCTCAAATGTCTGCTTTGACATGAAAACATACTTTACTTTAAACAGGTTCATATCACAAAATTCCATTTCTATTAACAAAAAGGCCACTGGCCAGGCCTTTAATCTCACTGATGAAAAATGAATATGTACATGGGCTTTCTAAAACTCTCCAATTACTAAGGTCCTTTCAAATAGTCTGAGGACATTCCTGAGGGCTTACATTCTTGCTAGGCATGATATATGAGGAGGTGTGTGTAAGTGTATTTATAATTTTGTGGATCTTGCTACTGTGGGATTAAAAGCCACATGAAGCTATTCTATAGGAGCAACTTACACTGCATTGTTTGTGAGCCCATTACCGGAAACAATTGGATCTTGTCTCCTTCAGTTCCTACCGCTACTTTTTCTGTCTTCCTACTCCAGCATTTAGTCTTATTTTATACATTACTATTAGGACTATGGCACCATGTAAAGACCCTTATAAAAGTACTTCATATCAGTGCACTCACTACCTTTTCAATCTTTACCCCCACATGCAAAGGCTATACCATTTAATAGTGAAAAACAAAGCACATAAGTGGTTGAAATATCACATCTGGGCTATACCCAAGTCTCCAAATAGGCAGAGTTTTGTAAATTCTTCAGTAAGATTACTTACACATTTTGGGTGCCACCCTAAGCATTTGGTCAGGAAAATCCAGATGACAGTGTAATTGGAAAAAGAAACGAATGTTTGCCTTTGGTTTCATTTTATTGCCTCTCAGAAGAAAGCTCCCTAAAATAATTTTCTGGTCCAGTTCTCTGGTCTCTAGCCATGGCATGGGGCAGAGTACAGAGATGGAGCTGAGAGAGGAAGGGTGATAGGGCCGAGCAGAGTCTATACCCTCCCTGCTCTTCTTGTGTGGGTGAAGCATCTCTGAACTGAGATGGCTGATTTTCTAATTTCCTTGCTCGAATTACTTAATTTCATTTCACCAAAAAAAAAAAAAAAAAAAATCAGAACCTGCTGATTCTGCTAAAAGGATAGAATTCTAACCTTTTAAAATATTTATATGGAAATGACAAAAAAAAAGAGAAGCCCCCAGATTTTAAAATTTGAGAACTAAGACAGATGTTTGAGTCACAGCAGCTGGAGTCCTCTCCTACATAGAGGCCCTTGGGCCCTGAGACCCCACCCTGCAGCAAGTGGGCACCAGCACCACCTTGATCCACATGCCCAGAGCTCAACACCAGCAAGTTCTGGCAGCTCGAAGCTCAGCTTCATGCCATTATCTTTCTGTGAGGTCAGGGTAATCCTTGTCCACAGGATGTTTCTGTTCAGCTTCCGGTTTGTCAATGGGGCATTTATGGCAAACCATGGGGTTAGATCAGGGAGTAAGCTACTCAGAGTAACAGGTCTTTAGGATTAGGCTTTGTTAAGGACCCTCTGTTCTCCCTCATATGTCTCCCTTCCACCCTCCATAAAGCCTCTGGAAAATGCACCTGGGGAGACAGATCCCTGAGGGCCTCTCTGCCTCATCAGTACCTCTTCATCATCAGGGCTAAGATGATGTCACTGAGGAATGAAGTCTCCCCACATAACACACCAAGGCTCTTGCTCAAGTTTTCTATTATTTCCTGTGAAACGCCCTTCTTCAGTATACAGTTGAACATGCCTAAATACTTGAAATCCAAAATGCTCCAAAGTCTCAAACTTTTTGCATGCTGACATGGCACTAGAAGCAGAAAAGTCCACGTCCAACGTCATGTAAGTGGCTGCAGCCAAAATGCAGGCACGCTTAGAATGTGGTATAAATTACCCATTGGCCAGTATGTGTCTTAGGTGTCTCTTACTTACAAATGAGTAATGTGTCCTGGCTGTGGTGCTACCCTCAAGATATATGGTTATGTGCATGTAAATATTCCCAGATAAAGAGTTCCAAAACTTCTGGTCCCAATCGTATCAGGTAAGGTACACTTGATTTATAACTCCATCGAACTGTAGAACTTTCCTTTTCTCCCCAAATCTGGGCTCCTCTGTCCATTTCATTATGATTTCAACATTAAAGCTCATTCCTTCCTAATATCAAAAGTTCTACGAAAATAATATGTATAATTATGCATAAGATGGGAGGTTTGATATATTTGATGGGAATTTTGATGGTTAATGTAAAGGGTGTATTCTTACTTAAAAAACAAAAATCTTGCTTGGCGTCCAGTCCTACCATAACCTAAAGTACAAAAGAGGGAAAACTAGGATGATCATGTTATGGTTCCCAAACATGGTTCGCTAACAAAAGGCTACTGTTATTCTCCAGATGAACAGGCAGAGATGCACAGCTTGGTTACCTTACCTCAGGTCACCCCCATAGTGGCAGTAAAGCCTGGATTGAACTCAAGGCTCCTGAGGCCCATGCACATGGTGTCTGTGAGGGCACAGAACCTGGGGGAACTTGTTCCATTCTCTACTCTGTATTTCTCCCCATACTTGGAAGGGATGCCATATTTCATCCTGCCCACTCTAACACTCCTGTCCAGGTACTCAGGGATCAGCTATTTCCAGGGGCACATGACTGGGCAGGACAGTACTGGAAAACTTCCTCCTTACAGTTTCCTTCTTTAGTTTCCTAACATCCTGAGTTCAAATCCCAGCTCAGCTCTGGAGTAGCACATTCTGGGAAATTTAGTTTAGCTTCTTCGAATTTTCACTTATTTAAAGATTATTTTTATTTGTAAAGGTATCTCCTTAAAAGATTACTGTGGCGACTAAGCCAATTGGATGAGCACACAGGGATAACCTTGGAACCACTTCATCATTACTTTGTCAGCATTTCAGAGTCCTCTTTCAGCACAGTACACACACAGAAAGCCAACAGTACCTCCCTAAGCACTGCAACTAGCTGTGCCAATCCATTCCCTGCTGCTGTGACAGATCGCCTCACACGTCAATGTATAAGAGCAAGTGTTTATTCTGGGTCATGCTGTTAGAAGTTTCAGTTCATGGTCAGTTGGCCCTGTTGTTGATGGGCCTGTGACAGACAGCACATTGCACCATGGATAGAGGATGGGGCAGAGGACTGTGCAGCCATGGGGGCCAAGGACCTGATGAAGGAGACAGAACAAGCAAGAGAGTGAGGAGTGGGTACAGAGTGGGACAGGGAGGGAAAGAGAAAGGAGGGGGCCAGATTCCCTGTATTGCCTTCAAAATCCAATTCCCACTGGTCTGAATTATCCTTGATTCCCTTGCCTTCCCTTCCTTTCTCTTCTTTTGCCTCCCCTCCCCCCTCCTCCTCTGTCTTCCCTTCCCTTCCCTCCATTTCTCTTCTCTCCATTAGGTCCCAGCTATTCCTCTACCTCCCAATAGTGCCAAAGGTTCACAACCAAACCTTCAACATATGCATCCATGAGGGATGTCTCAGATCACATTATAGGACTGACAAAGATCTGGTCTACTAGGAGTAGCTAGAGAAGGCTCATCAGATGAGGTATTCAAGTCTGAAGCAGTCAAGACAGCTGCAATATCATGGAGGGAAAGTGACAATGTCCTCATGGAAAGCATGGAACATTTATTTCTGGATGCTCCCCAGGAGTGTGAGGAGGACCTCCCAGGAGAGGCGGGGTATATTTGATTCACACAAATGCATCCTCAGATAAAACTTTTCAAAACATGAAGCATAGTCATCGAAGACTGCTGAAAGAGGGGAAGTTGTTAAGTGTCTCAATTCATTCCACACAGTGTTATCCTAGAGTTGTCTACAGACTCTTGAGTGAGGTCAATTACAGTCCAAGTCATCATACTACTAACCTGGGGGTATAACTCAGAAAGGGGCACTAGAGATAACAGAGTTGGAAAGACAGACACTTCAATTTAGAAATAACATAAACATGGTGCTTGGAGGACCCTGCTCTATGCTGTGTGTGCATGGATGGACAGGGGCTTAGCACATCCAAATCCCAGGCCTATGACATAAAAAGGAGGAACAGGAGTAGGACATGGAGATGCAGATGCTAGGAGGGGAGCAGTGCACTGACACTCTGTGGACATTATACGAAGGTTTGCATGCCAGTCAGAGGGCATAAAATGAAAACAGAGCTTCAAGTAATATTGCAAAGGAAAGACAGCACTGTGGTCTTCTGATTAGTCACAAAAATAAAAGCAAAAGAATGCAGATCCAAGAAACTTCCTGGCACAGATGGAAAAAAAAATATCATCCCAGCTTAAAAAACAAAAAAGAACAGAGGAGCATTTGCTATTTTTAGTGCTTTTGTAAATGGTTTGGTGCCACAAAAAGGGAATGGGGATTGCCAAGAAAGCTAAATGTCCCCTCACCCACAGGCTTTTTATTTCCTTGGGGGACAGGAACATTTGGGAAGTTTTCAGCAATGTGAAAGGGAATGTGTGCTTTGTATGACTTTATTTTTACCCGGTTGAATAGGAAAATGCATACCTCACAGGTATGCGGTCTTGGATCAGTTGTTATTGTTTCTCCAAGTCCCAGATGGCAGTAATGACTCACATGCTAGATAGAGGTAGACACACAAACTTGGATTCTGTGGAACTCGTGAGCTCATCTGGCCTAGGGAGTAACCCCATTAGGGCAACATGTCTTTCGTGGATGCTGGGGTCTGGCAAGATCATAGGTGTTTTCTCTCTCACATCTTCAAATTGCAGGGTGTAACAATTGATCATTCCTTTCTGAGATTTTTTTGAGACATTTTACTTAAGTTCTTATATGTTTGATGCCTGTTGGCACATTCTAGCTCTGACCTCTTAAGAAAAGGCAGCTTCTAGTAAAAGACAAAGATCTTTTCTTCTTTCTTTGAGTTCTTACACCAGGGAGTGGGTCTGGTTTATTTCACTTATAAGTGTATCTTCAAGTGACTGACCTTATCAGATACAAAAGTTATATTTCTTGTTATATAGATCTTGCTTTATCTGGGTCTTAACCATCCAGCAGAAAAGTATGAAAATGAGTTATAAAAGGTAAAGCCGTATTAATATGCTGAGCTCTAAAAGACTCAACAGCCTTGGACATTGCCAGTTCTATGGATAACCTATTACTATTAAGGGCTACTGGACTATATTGGGATATTTTGCTGAATTCATGCATCTATAGTATTTAAACGACAATGGAATGCCCTTCTCTGACAAAATTAAGTGAAACAAGTGATATAGAAATGAACGACCATTTTGTATCTGTATACTCAAAATAGTTAGGATAGCTGTAAATCAGGTACCAAGAAAAATGTGAAATAGCCCTAGGCTGGTTCTTATGTGATGATTAAGATACTGGGGATGGGTTTAGCCGAGCTGCTGAACACGGGCTCAGGAGAGCAATTGCAGTGACAGGAAGGGGTGCAGGAAGGCTGACTGGGTACTGGTTCACATTGTCAGTCTCTTGTGTTCCTGGGGTTCCACATCCATGGACTTGATCAGCCACAGATCAAAAATAGCTATCTGAAAAGAACTGCTAGTATAACAAAATTATACAAGATTTTTTTTCTTATTCTCTAAGCAAGTAATGTAATAGCTGTATAGCATTTATATTGCATTGGATCTGATAGGTAATGTAGAGACGATTTAAAGGAGGTAGGAGTATGTGCATAGGTTATTTGTAAAAATGATTTATATAAAGCCATTTTACATAAGGGGATTAAACATCTATGGACATTATATCCTTGGGTGACCCTGGAACAATCACCTGTGGGTGCAGAATTTTTTCAGAATGATGTATTTAAAATAGATGTGTAATGGATCATGATCTTAATTTTAAACAGCTATGAGTTCAAAGGTAAATCAGGGATCCGAAAAGAGGTGACTATAATCTGAAGTACTCCAAAGTTGCTTAGCCTACTTACCTAAGAGTTGTAGACTCAATCTTCAAAACTTCTCCCCCACTTGCCAAGTGGAGATAGCTAGACATCAGCACCTTTCCAGGCACACGGGGAAAAGCAGCTAGCTTACCAGGGCAGCAAAGAATACAAGCGGCCAGCACAGTGCAGCTGCACATACACCCTTTAAGAATCTCATCAACAACCCTCTGCCACAACTTTCTCTTCCATTTCCCTCAGACTCTACAGAGTAGAAAGCTAGAACCACTGGGTGCTTACCCTTTTCTAGAAATAGCTATCAAAATCTGTTTAAAGCATCTGTTTTTGGGGCTGCTTGTCTTCATAGTGTTTTTCTTTTACAGTTTTTTTGCTAACAACAACAAAAATGTGTTCTGCAAAGACGAGGATGTTATGACTAAAAATGCCAGAGGTATATATCCAGTTTATGAGACAAATTGCTTTCTGAAGAGGAGTTAGGTTTATCATGTGTGGAGAAAGGCAACATTTCCACAAATATTATAGTTGCACTAAGAAAATAACCAACTACTTTCATTAAGATATAAGATTTGTATTTGCTCATGTAATTGAATTTAATGCTGCTGAAATTTCTCAAACTTGAAAGCTATTGAAGTTTAGGCCGTATTTATTTTACATGCAGGAAAATTACCTAAGAAATTGTCTCTTAGCTTATAGAGAACATGTCTTTTGCTGACCTTAAACAGTCATGAGTCAACCACTGAAAGAATTTACATAATGCCTGGCACTGAGGGACACCTTTGGCAATAGTTTCATCTGTTTATGAGAGGAAGTGTAGCTGGGCCAGTCAATGTTTATAGAAAGGCCCTGTTTATGACCTGTGTACCAGCTCTTTCCCATTTTGTATCTGCTACTTAAATACAGGTGCCTCCACAATGTGAAGCCATGTATGTTTTCATTCCCTCCAATGGCTTTGTAGCCAATTTTTCCTTCTACCTACTAATTATATTATAGGTAGTAGCAAACTATCTTACCTATTCCTACCATTTCTTATTAACTTTATAACTTTCGTAAAAGTTTACAGATGTCCCAATTCATATTTAAAACATCATTAATAAACTTTCCTTCTCCATCTCTCACCTGGGTTCACCTTGGTTGATGGACATGTAAATCTCCCAAGAATTCTCCTCTGGGATGGCACCATGTGGTATTAGTAAACTCACCCCTAAAACAGAAAAGGCCAGGAGGTCATTCACAGATTTTTCCAAATGTTTTGAAGCAACCTGCTTGAAAATTTTATAGATCCCCACAAGAAAGACCTTCACATGACAATTTGCGAAATCCCAATCTCTGGAAAATTTACGAAGTCTAAAATAATAAGGAGAATGCTGTTTGTAATGAGTGTGTCAGAAGGAGCTTATTCACTGGGTGCTCAACTTAGCCCATTTATTTATTTGTTTGTTTTGTGGTCCTGGGGATTGAACTCATACCTATATATTAGGCAAGTACTTTATCACCAGGAGCTCTACCCTGGTACAGTTGGTGTTTAGGTTAATTTGAACCCTCCTGGCATATTTAAGTTCTCTTAAAAATTGGATATTCTAAAATCAATTATTATTAAGCTTACTTGAATATATAGGAGTGTATCAACATATCAGTTAATTTGCTCCAGAATTTAAGTGTTATTTCCATTAACTTGCAAAAAGGTTAATAGTTAAAGGATATTATTTTATTTTTTCCTTCAACTTGGTATAAAGCTATCTTACAAAGTATGCTTCAGAATGTACGCTGATAGTGTGTTCAGAGGATTACGGCAGTTTTGTTTTGAACAGTAGCAAAGGTAGACCACCTGGTAAACCTAGGAACCTTCTAGATAATTGTTTAACCAACACAGTCTTAACTTAGCAAATAGAATGTGGGAAGAGTTAACACCAAGGTGAGATAGGGATAAATTCACTTCAGTGTCAAGTAAAAATCTCAGCAACCCTGCTTTAGTAAAATATCATGGAGGGAGAGAAGACACAGACAGCCACAATATACTGTTCCTTTCTTTTTCTTCAATTCCATGAAGAAGGTAAATCACTTTGGCCAACAGAGACATTTGGCGAAATCTGGGATTCTCTTTAATATTGCCTCTTTTTTTTTTTTTTTAATAAATACTAATAACATACTGAAACAGTAAGTTACTGACAAAATAAAATCTCACAGCATCTTCTTATATTTTGAATAATGTAGCGCTCATCTTTCACTCTCTCATTAAAGTTAATTACACAGAAAGCTTTCAAGCTGCTAATAACAATTTAAATATAAAAATGACAGGTTTTCCATGTATCCTTCAATGACTGTTAACAGGTATAGAGTCAGAGAATGTAAGACTTACTGTAACACAAGTTAATTGTGATTTCTGTGTATAAGCTTTGTTCAGGAACATGTTAGTTATCAATAACTATCAATAACTTTCATTAGCTCTAAGAAGGAAGGACCTTGCTCACTGCTCTTAAGTAGAGAGGTTCATCTCTATTCTGGACCTTCATGTCAATTGTAGGAGAAATGCAACTGCCACGCTTAAGGACCTCCTGTGGTACCTTCTTCCATGCTCCACTCTTCCTTAAATGCAGTTGACATTGGAGTGGCCTCCACCACATCCTTCCCTGCTGTTCGATACTCACTGTAAAGCAGAACTTACCCTGTGTCTGGGAGGCAGCTGAGCATAAGCCCACGTCATTCTGTCTTGTTTAGTTTGCCATAATACCTTCCCTCTGATGCCTGCCTTTTAGGCTCTCTAGGCCATGAAGACGAAGAGGCACACAGTTCCTATCCCTCATGTGCAGAACGCAGTAGGCCATCAGCAAGCAACGGTGCCTGCTACCTCAACAACAATAGCGCTTGTCAAGCACAGAGTGGAAGCCAAGTGAACACATGAATATACAAAGAATGGAACAGATAGGATTCGCCATTCTCAGTGACAAGGGTGGGCTCAGAGTCTTGTTATGTTCTGTAAATTGTCACATCCTAATGCTCTACATCTGGATCCAAAAAGAAGAAATATGTAAGAGGAAATTGGGGAAAGCATGGGTGCAGAATGTGTTATATTTCATTCCTCTGAGTTGGCCTGATTCTCTGTGTTAATACTGAACCATTATTTATGATATTCCTAAATTCAACTTGACTCCATAAGATCAGTGAAGCTTTAAACTACTTTCCTCTCTCCTTTACTCAGAAGTGCTATTATTATCTTTCAAGCAGACTTCCTTCCTCCAGCCTAAACATGCAAATTGTATGTGGAGACTAAAGAAGTCAATCATGAAGGGTAGTAGGGTTGGGCTGGTGTCAAGTGATATATTATGAAGAATGAGGGGCTCTGTAGGAAAGCTTTATGCCTGTGGTCTCTTAAAGAAATATCCATTTTCAATATGTCATTCATCAGTTATCTCTGATTAAAGAAAAATGTACACCCCCCAAACTCCACCTGCTACTTTGGCAGCCTTTTATTTGATATGACAACAGAACCACCTGTGTGAGTTTCCTGTTTCATATTTTGCATAATAAATGATTTCTAGAGCACACCATATGACAAGTTGGTATGGATGGTATTAGAGTGATCTAATTTCTATGCTTGGCTTTCTTTACCCTTCAGTTCCCCAGGGTATATTTGGTATATTTTGCATTTATGTCCTGCAAAGTATCAGCGAATGTTACAATCCCTACACTTATTTTCTCCCTAATTCATTCACAGTAAACAGCTTCAGTCTTATCCATTCCATCTTGTCAGGAGCTTTGAAAATGCACCTTCCACAGAGGAACTGTGCAAGAGTCACTGACAGTGTTATCAGGATTTTAGCTTCCAAGGAGATTACTTCTCAGGTCAGAGAGGAGAAAAAGAAAAATCTGTCCCATCATACTTTCACCTCCTTGCTTTCCCAGATGAAGATGAAACAAACACAATGAACGGATAAATCTTGGCTCTTCTTCAGCGTGCACAGAAAGTGCATGCATGCATGCACGCGCGTGCACACACACACACACACACACGAGAAGAGAGAGGATACTCAAACCATGTAACCAGTGGAAAATAATAGGCTCATAAGAGTCAAGCCTGAACTAGAAAGAGATCAAAGCCAGGTGTGGCAACTTAGCTAACAACGACATATGAGTCTGATGTGCATATTCTTTGAGAGGACAAAAGTTGTCTTTCTCCCTTTTCCTTCCCCTAGACCTACACTTCTTGCTGCTGAATGCAACTGGCCATAACTGCTAATGTGGCATGCTGATTTATCTGCATCGAGTCTCCTATCTGCTGATTATCAAAGCTCCACAAGCCTGCTCACTGGCAATTATCCACAGGAGACTTTCCATTTCACATAGAACCCTCATATGCATTTGAAACCAGATGCCAATCATGTCCCAGAACATGGTTCAAAGTAGATTTGGAGAACTGAAGACCTACGAAAACATCATCATCATTAGGGTTATTTGTAAAAACCAAAATTTATTTTAAAATGATGTTTAAAGGAAGCAATTGATTTGGGAGATAAAAAAAGAAGGCATTCTTCAATTTCAGATCAAGATCAACTTCGAGTCAGTAGATGCCCACTGGAGGGGTCTGTTGGCTAAAATAGTAGCCTCAGGCTAATCCTATTACAAGTTTTATCTTACGAGATAAAATGTTAGTTAACTCTGCCTTCTAAACGAACATGTGGAGACTCTCCTATGGACGTTGTGGCTCCAGGCTAGCCTGTTATTTTATGACACTCACAGACAGCGGCAGATCTTGCCCCTCTCAGGAGCCAGTGGGGCACTATCTGATTTCACATACTACCTGCTTGCTATTGCTTAGAACTCAGAGGAGAAACTGACCTCTTCTGCCACTCATTTAAGGCTGAGGAAATAACTCAAGGTTAACTCACAGGTAAAATATCCATTAAACAGTGATCTGGACTGGACATCTGAGAGCTTCCCAGTATAAGAGCAAGGATATCTTCTGCCACAATGGAAGAAAGCATGTGTGAGAACAAGGTACTCATAGCATAGCCCTGGAATGAAGCTCTAAGATTTGTACTGTTTCACAGAAATCTTCAATGACCTTTTAAATAAGGGTTCATCTAATATATTTTACTTAGTCCTGCATAACTATCACTTTGAGAGCTCGTTATTGTTCATCCAGGAGCACAGTGCAACTTCTCATGCCTTTTGAATTATGATCTTTGTTATTTCCTATACGGTATAATGGAGGTATTAAAACATTTCAAGTTTGTATAAATAGAAAATACTTTACTTTGTATAAAATTCAAAGAGGAGAGATTTTTTTTTTTGCTTTCAGTCCTTTAAGTAGTCTAGTTTCTTACACACTTGGTTCTTTTTTTTTTTTTTCTTTCTAATGTGGAGTAAGATGCTATTTAATTTTTTTCTTCCATAGCTAATATTTTATATGTATATGCTTAAACCATTTTTCTTTATAATAAGTTTTGGACAATTTCATTTTTGTGTATCTTGGTATCATTTTATTTAAATTTCTTGTGAAAAAGCTTCATTTTTCTTGGAAATATGTTAACTAAATTCAGAAATTTTTAATCTTTAAATATTTATTGCCTACTCCTTTCTACTTTGAGAATTCTAATTATATGAATATATATAAAAAAAGAAAGCAGCAGCTAATGATTACATCTTTTTTACTCAGACGTTTTTCCTCTCTTGAATTTCTTATAACTTCTTAGTTATTGTTTTGTAAAAGCAAAACTTATACATTTATATCTGGTAATCTGAAAAACTAATTTGCTCATAGCATCATGTAATACAGCAACCATTTTTGGATTCCTATTATTTTGTTTAGTGAAATCTTGTATCATGTATAATGCTGCTTTCTTCTATCACTATTTTGTATTCTTTAAAAATAGTAATAAAAAGTACAGTAAAAAAATTAATTCCAAAGAGTTATGCCATGATGATTCCTCACTGCTCTCCACAAAGTAGCATTTCTAGTGAGGTCTATGGACTAGGAGAGGTAAATCATTGGTGTAAGTTGAATGCTATTTTACTGCATATGCAGCTTGGGATGTAAACCACACTTGTGTATCAACTTGCTGCTTGTCAGTCATGTCCAAACTCTTTGTGGATCATCCCAATCCCATTCCAGGTAATATATTTCAAGGGGATAAACCTTGGGGACTCCCTAGACCTTTCGAATGAATATGGGTATCAGCTCTTCTGGGGCTCATTCTGTTCTAAGGTGAAGATGTCAAGTCTGGCTTAAGGGTTGGCTCTGGTTTGCAGTGCACATCAAGTAGGCAGTAGAGCCATGATGTTTGCTGCTTTGACCAGGAATGCTAAGCATAAAGTGGACCTGACAGGCTGTAATTAGTCATGTAAAGAAAAGGTATTTAAACAAATGCAGGAGAATGCATAATATACATTCACCACCTACCTGTATTTGGCATGACTAAGCGCCCGCCTAAGTGGCCAAAGACACCAGTGGTCCTCAGTTCTGTCCTTGTGGGGAGGGATGAAAGGTTTTGGATGTAGGGTGTTTTGTTTCTGGGATGCACGGTACTAAAGCCACGGTTGTTTCCATGGGGAAAGGTTCCCGAGTGATTCTTGCCCCGATACTCGGCTCTCTCTGACACTCCCAGGGAAACCATGAAGGAACTCTGCACTTTGACCTTGATATCCGACAGAGGATTGAAGAGTGAAGACTCTGTCATGAGCTCCTTGTCCAGCGGGTCCTGCAGACAGATGGGGCCACTGTATGTGCGGCTCACTGTCAGGTCTGGCTGCATGGCAGGGTTCAGGAGCAGGGAGTTACCTGGAAAAAGAACACTGATCTGTCACTCAGACACTAAAAGACACCTCTGTTACCCTTCTAGGTTGCCCTGCTAGCTGCAAAACCACCCGCATGACTACCAGCTGCTCAGAGCTGAGCCAGCATTCCACTCTCTTCCTCCCACCCTGAGCAAGCAGAATAACCTTGGAATCAGGAGGCTCCTTCCCACTCATTTTTCTAAATCTCCCCCTTTCTGAAGCCTTTGTGCTTTGTCTTTCCAAAGTATTTCTAGTACTCAGGTAACTAACTTCGGTACTACTCTTTATGAGGTTAACTGGCAAAGAGAAGCTAAGAAAAAAATTGTTTTGCAATTCAGTTTGGAGCAAAAATAACATCTGTTCATTTTAAATGGCAAACGATGATACAGTGCGGTGACTTGGCAGTGCTGTTCATAACAGAGCTTCGGTGGTTCCAGCACATTTCTTGTGGAATTGGGGGTACTTTCTGAAGCCAGGGGAGGAAGTGATGTGTTGCAGAGTGAGCTGGTCAAGGAACCTCATGAGCTGCTCCATGTCTCCGTAGCTGACTTGCTTGAATGTCACATGTCACTTTGAAAGGAAAGAAAGTGCCACACTAGGTTGTGAACATCTCAGATTCCACATGGGGAGCAGTGCACAAAAATCTGCTTTCTGTCTCAAAACAAATGAAAAAAATAATTTGTACAAAAAAGGAAGACATTGGATTTTGTCATCTGCTGGGGCTCACCACAGATTTTCTCAGCCAAATATTAAAAACAGATGCTGTAATATTTTCTTGTGATGAAGTAATCTCATTTATTAGTAAATAACAAAATAACCCTCAGTCCCAAAACCTCCTACCCATATCAGTTCATCAATGTGACGTCTCAAATTGAAACCCAAACCATATTAAACAATTTTCCTTTGGGGCCTGACAAAAATGCTTTAAGTATGATATTTCTGAAAATTTTGCAATTCTAGGCCATATTGAACTAGCCTCCATTGTGTTTCCATTTTCATAATTTGCAATGATGCCAGCAGGAAATGTACGACCTGCCTGCTTCCACATCTTGCTCGGATGCTCTAAGTATCCAGAGTCACAGAAAAGTCTCATCACAAATGAGATGAGCTAGCGCTGTGGATCTGAAGGCTCCTTGATGGTGCCTGAGCTTTTCATGCCTCAGGCTGCAGGGCCAAGACACAGGCATCCATGAGACTCTGCGCTTTCTGAAAAAACCACATGGACCCCTACGGGTCCCGACCTTGCTGTTGTTTTGGTCTTCCAAACAAGTGGGGCCGGAGAGCCATCCCATGACTACAAAGAAGTTTCTATGGAGATTTTCAAATTTTATCCCTAGGTCTCTTGGCTGTCTGATTTCAAGCTGTAACTTTCTGAGACTTGATTTTTGCCTACTCTTAAAAGGCCCTCCTTACTATGAGAAACAAAGACACAAAAATATTTCCTATATTTCATCAGCACAGAAATCGAAAATGCCTGATTAAAGAAGGGTAGACATCTTAGAGTTGACAGTTCAGGAATACTGGCAGCTATTTTGATAGATGTCTGGCCAAGGTCAGTCACTCACCCTTGGCCTCTCAAATCTACTCTTTAGAAATCTATTTTCAAATTCATGGTTTGACATTCATTTATATTCTCTCTCTCTCTGTCTCTCTGCCTCCCTCCCTCCCGACTTCCATCTCTCTGTCCCTCTGTCCCTCCCTTACTGCTGAGATGGAACCCAGGGCCTCATGCACACTAGGCAATTGCTCTACCACTGTTACATCCCCAGCCCATGCCATTCTGCTTAACAGCCTTCCTGGTCCCCTTCCTGGGGCCCTCGATATAGCACTGAAGATTATCTCTAACCTCTAGAAGTCAAAACCACCCATGACTGTTCACAGTGAATATGCGTAGAGTAACAGTTGCCAAAGGATTTTCCCTTCTCTCTATTTCTGTGAGATTTGTGGCCAAAAATAAACAAAATGGTCTGGTAATTTGGCAAGGCAACATATTCTCTTAAAGATCACAGTGCATCAAAGGTCGGAGATGCACTTCCCTAAGGAAATGCAATTAAGTTTATATAGGCTAATGTTCTGCAACCTGCTGCTTAGTGCCCCGTGCAGCATGCTGCCATCCTATGCTAAGGTGAAAGGAAATTACCACCTTCTAGAGCTACATCCACAACAGTTATGACCACTCCCCATATGCCAATGTCTTGCCCATATTATTGTAGGTAATTTCATTTTAAGAGCATCCTTAGGTGGATATTAGTATCCTTATTTTATAGCTACAAAAACCTTTACTCCAAGATAACTGATTAAACAGGTTACACAGAAGTTTTAGACTCAAAGCTAATTGGCTTGAAAGCCTGTGAACTTACTAATAACACTGTCTCTCACACTATCTAAATTATTCCTCCATTTTCAGGAGTTGATGGTGTCAGAGAGTGACATCTTATTATTTGATGGAAATACATCTCTAGCTTCCTATGTAGTATAAATGTCAGCTCTTCACTGGATTTATAATAAATTACATCACAGATGATCAACAAGGTACCTGAATCCAGAGCAGGCACTGGTCCGCCAGGGCAGACACCAAGGTGCCTAGAGTGAATGGTCTCAGGGGAAGCTCTTGTGTTTGGCCATCTCTCAGTTGTGGGTTTCCTTTATTTTCTTTCAGGTCTGGGTTTCCATTTCAGAGGCCAGTCTACTCAGCCAGTGTGAAGCACTGAAGTTTCTCTGCCTGTGTCATAAGCATTACTGACCCACCGTAACCAGAAATGGGGGCAATGTGGACATTCAGGAGCAAGGTAGCCAATGTCATCTCCTGTAGGGTGCCAGCTTTTCTGGATGAAACCCATAAATTATGATCCCCACCATGCTGTCAGGAACAGATTTGGCTCATCTAAGGAAATTAAATGAGTCTGTATTCTCTCTCTCTCTCTCTCTCTCTCTCTCTCTCTGTCTCTCTGTCTCTCTGTCTCTCTCTGTCTCTCTCTGTCTCTGTCTCTCTCATGGTACTGGGGATTGAACACAGGGCTTTAGGCTTGCCAGGCAAGCACTTATTCTACTAAGCTATCTCCCAGGCCACAGAGTCTGTGTTTTCAAAATGTGTACTGCTATAGCCTTTCATGATAGATGTTACTTTCCTGTCTATATATGATTGCTCAGGCCTGGTAGCAGCTGAGAGTCACTCAAGCTGCAGTCTCATTTTTTCCCATATCTTTTAAAGTCTTTTTATGTGCGATACAAGAAACCAAAATCTGGTGTAATATATACACCTGGGAGTTCATGCTCAGACTGGAAATCAGTTTTTTTTAAAAGCAAATTAAATATCTATCTTCAAGGCAGCCTTCTTAAACGAGCAAGTAGGATAATCTGAGATAAAATAACTCATTGGGCTCACTGTACATCAAAGATTGAGTTACATTATTTAAAATGCTGATGATGGGGCTGGGGAGATAGCTTGGTGGTCTAAGTGCCTGCCTAGCAAGCACAAGAACCCAGGTTTGATCCCTGGTACCACATGCCATGGTGACCCTGGAACGCTGGGTGTGCCATGTGGGCCACCAAAACCTGGTGTGGTGCGGCATGCCCACAAGCCCAATACTGGGGAGGCTGAGACAGGAGGCTTCCTATGAGTTGGAAATATATAGTGAGGCTCCATCCCAAATAAATAAATAATGTAAAAACTGAACAATAAAATGCTGATGATGGTGACCTGAGATGCACTTATCCTTGTGTCACCAAGGATGCTGGCAGACCACCTGTTCAAGCTTTGGTCTGTTGCATAAGAATGATTCGGTAGCGGCTCCCAGTGCCCAGAGCTACCTTCACACAGGCCCCCAAGAATGCTGGGGTTCCTGTGCAAGTGTAGTTGCTGGTCCTGAGGATGAGGTGTTGGGAGACCTATGCCGCTGACCTTGACGGACCGTTTTGAAGTTGAAGGTCTGGAAGCCACCTGTCAATGCAGAGGAGTCGATGACATCCACACCATAGTCACTCTGGCTCCGTCTGTAAAGGGTGACTCCGATGACCAAGACTGCGACTGTGACGACCGCAGCACCTAGGCCTGAATAGAGAGCGATGTCGCTGGCATTCTCCATGCCTGGAAGACACAAGACAATACCTAAGTGGCTAGCATGGGCAGGGAGCCAGAGATCCACCTTGGGATACACAATGAAATGCTATTAGATTTTTGGAGCTATCATTCATAGAAAATGATATATGTAGCTAGCCATGAATTGTACTTGCATTCACACAATAATCCTGTTTTTCAAATGCCTTATATAAATCAAAATGATGCTAGTCAAATACCTTAACTGCATTAAAGTAGCTTACCATGTAATATACTCTTGCAGAGAATCAATTTTGTAAAGAACACAATATTTTTCTAGCAAAAACGAACTCCTTCATATACATATTTTAAGAAATTATTTACCTTTAAAGTCTATTTTATACTTTCATCGAAAGAGGACAGGTTCACACAAATGACAAATAAAGTGGCATGGCTCTGCTGGGCGATGACCGGGGCACATGCATTCGCAGACAGTGGTGTAGGGCAAGAAGTTAACCCATGGTTGTATGAGTTGGGAGAAGACCAGAGCTCACAAATAGGAATTTAGGTTTGACACAAGTCATTCGGATTGAGTTCAGGGTGTATGTAACCACTGTCAGACAGTGTTCATTGTGGGTGATGAAGGTCTTGGTCCCAGGGACTCTTATGTCCATGGTAATGACTTTCTGGCCACAATTAGATACTAGACTCCAACACTCTAATGTGGGGAGGGCTGGTCTCTCGGAGGCACATGCTGATTCTCCCATACCTCTCCTACTCCATCCTATTGAATGCATGGGCAAAGCAAAAATAAAAGCGTTAGTTTGAATTTAAAATGTAGGTGTCTCCCCGCCCCCAGGATGTACTAGAGCTGCTTCTTAACCCTTTGCCAGATGTGCAGTGGGTATGCTTTGTCCCTACAGCCAATTCATAATGGCTACTCTAGTCCAGCCTATAGGATTTATCTGACAAAATGTAACCCTAAAAGAGGTGTAGTCTTAGAAAGTGTGTGGAAATGGAAGGTGGCAAGAGCTAACTACATAATTAATCTTCCTGCAGATTATGTGGTAAGTTCATTTAATGGGTCCAAAAGTAATTACGATGTTGCCCTGTGTTGGGCTGAGAGGATAAAATAAACCCATCATATATTTACCTTGTAATTGCATGGCATTTAAACTATGCATTCACCGCACCCTAATATGGTACTTATGTTATCAAATAAGTAATACTAACCAGACAAGTAAAGTGAATTTACTTTCAACAAAGTTACTGGACTATAAAATAAAGTGCTACCAAATGAAAGGGTGAACAAGGAAACTAAGCAGAACCAGTTCAGCAGTAGGGCAGTAAACACATAAATAAAGCACAAGAGGAAGCACAGCCTCCCAAAAGAAGAATTTCTGAAAGGTCAGAGGTTGATTAGATGCATTCCATAGCCACAGCACATGGTGAGTCTCATTCAAGCCTTGGTTCCAACTTTATGATCAGCCAAATGAGAGAGGAATGGGGCTAGGGGCTAGCGCTGTGACCACCAGAGCCATGGGCATGCTCACCAATACCTATCTCAGAATTCCTGGCTGTCCATGTCCTTGGGAGGGATGAGAAGAGCAGTCACTGAGTTACTTACGTTCCTGCCCTCTCTCTACTTGGTGAAGTTCCTGGGAGAGTATAATTAAACCCAGGGCAAAGAGAGGTCACAGAACATAGCAGCTACATCATGCTAGAGAAACAGGCATGAGGGGATGGGCTTGGATTCTTTACCTTCTTTCTCCCATCCTTCCAGTTCCTCAGGCACCACTGACTGATGACACTACCATCCTAAAAGGCATATCTAGGGAGAAATACCTGCTCAGGAAATGAGCATGAACAGAAAAACAGCCTGTAGTGTACTAAACACAGATGTTCTGATGCTGAGCTTGCAAGGCAAAGACAAAGATACCCTTAGCTTCCCAGGTACTAAACTGTGATGGGCCAGAAGCCAGCAGGATGGCCAAGTCAAAGAGCCCACCCTCAGATGAATATCACTGGACAGGAACCTAATGAGTCCAACTGATGAGCGGGCACATGCTATCCTTGTTCCCCTGGATTCACTCTTCACCCTTTGTGTGTCCACTTTGTACTCAGGTAACTGGAATTTCCTTTGTCTAGAAGTACCATTAGTAAAGAATCCTACTTATGATTTCAGATCCAGCTATAAGATTTGATAGGGCTCAATATTTTCTTCTCCTAGGAAAAAATTATAGAATCCATTTGACTTAAGTCAAGAGAATAAAGTACATATCTATATAACCTTACAAATGAGTAGAGATACTTCAGGCTTAGAGTGGGGGAAAGAAGAGAAAAAGGCCAGTGTGGGCATTGGCTGTCCCTGAGGCTCTCTCTAACCCTGGTAGTGGTCAGAGCCAGGGGCAGAGTGACTGAAAGAAAGGAAAAGAAAGGAAAGGAAAGTGGCACTGACTTTATCAGAACAGTTTGTCTTGGGAATTTGAAACTTGAGCATATAATAATAACTTCATTAATTCAATGAATACGTGAAAAAGAAATGAAGGTGCATGGAAGAAGTCCCCATGGCCAACAGCATCAGCCCTTTATCCTCTAAAAGACAGTGCCAAGGCCCTGGTGCTACTGAAGCAGCTGCAGAGGTGGACACCAGTGCCCAAACCCACAGTTTACATCTCAAGAGATTTAACCAGATACCCTTACCCACAGAGCAAATTCTTCTGAAGTTGAATCACTGTGTTGCTTTCTTCTTTCTCTTCTTTTTTCTTTCTTCTTTTCTCTACCTGCTTATACTGCACTTCATTCCTTTGTCATTGTTTTTCCCTCTGTCTTACTGTTTTCTAAGCTTTTTTTCTAAGAGCACGAGTGGCTTTTCTTGTAAGAATTACCATGTTTTCACAAAAGTTAAAGGAATTTATGTGTTCAGATTTGGCTCCAGGAAGCCCTGAGATGTAGTTCCATGTTTTCTATGCTGAATTCCTGGGTGAAGAGAGAAGTTGTCTGTGTGTGTACTCATGACAACAGGCACACTGCAATGGTATCTGCAGCATCGTCACATGCACGTGCCTGCATGTACAAGCACATGCTTGGCTTAGGTCAGGATACTGGGCAGCCTAAGAAAAACCACTGCCATTCATGCCCAGGAGCATTACTGCAGCAACATAGCTACAACATTGTAACTACAGGGCACAGCCACTTCCCTGGGCATCATGGCTGTCTTCATATCCTCTCGGTACCCTGACCTCACCCTGTGGCTGCATTCTCATCCCAAATTCGACTGTGATCCAGTCATCTGCTAGATGCGTGCCTGACTGCAAAGAGGATGGCCAGAGGGCAGTGTGACCTGCCTTCCGCACACTGCTAGCCATCCAAGTCCAATCTGTGTCTACCTGTCTGTCACAGTCAACCCATAGTCTGTCTCCTTCATGGTGACTGTCAACCAGTCCAGCCAATACCACTTATCTGTGGGACTTGGAATTCTTGTAGACACTGCTTGGAGTTGTACCATCTTATTCTGGATCACACTTTTTATTACTAATTATTGGCATGACAGTAAGTTTAGTTTGTTCTCCCTGACTGCTTTCAACCCTTGATAAGAAGTCAAGCTCTATAATTTCCCACAGAACATTCCACTCATGGTGGACAACTCTTCATTGACAGCCTGCCTGGCCTCCAACTGTGAGGAGAGAAATTTTAAAGAAACTATAGTCTTCACTTTATTTTAAATGCCACCATGCTCCAAGAGTTCCCTTTTCATTTCCATTTGTATACTAAGGATTCTGCTATCTGCTCCCCTCCCACCAGTGTTACTGGCTTATTTGCTTGAAGTGGTTTGGAACAAAAACACCAATGGTGGTTGGACAGGATATTATGTCGACTTCTAGTACTATGGTCATCCACTAGGAAAATAATTATTGAATTTTTGATATAATTCAGGTATAAAAAATAAGATAAGTAAACAGCTACATTCTTAATTTACTGATAAGAGACATCTGCTATAATATTGTCTTTAAGTATAATATAATGTATGCACCTTGTACGATACCAAAACAGTATGAAAACAGTTTGCAATGTATGAATTTATCGAATCTGTCTTGTTAAGGTGTCTTAAAACCGTCTGATTCATATTTGTACTTCAATAAAATAAAAAAATAATTAATTAATTAAATAAAAAAGGCTGCTCTTTTTGTGGGTATAGGATACTTCACTTTGACTTTATTTCACAAGTAAGGCTTTCTATGTCAATGTGTTATTGATGTCTTTCCTGCCTTCTTCCTATTTTCTTCTATTCAGGAACTACAAAAGCTTAAGGCAAAGCTTGGAAGGATTCCATGTGGCTGTTGTGTACAATCTACAGGTATAAACAAAATGAGCTAAAAAATAAAGCCCAAAAGAACCAATTGAAAAATTTCTTATAAGAGAAAAAAAGCAGAAAGAAAAAACTCTCTTGTATTCCAAATTACTCGGGAACTACTGAGGAATGTTCTCCTCCCTGAGCGGAGTGCAGACCACATACAGAAAAAGACTGCAAAGATGAACAGAGAGCTGGAAACTGGGACCCCAGGGAGAAAAATATTTATGGATTCGTTTGGCCTGGAAATAGAGAGTTGTAAAGTAACTTCTTGGTAATCTGAATGCATCACTGGTTGTTATAAGAACAGAATAGACCCACAGTAGTTATTCAATGACCATTTATTTCTAAGGAAGCTAGCAACCAACACTTTGCCATCTCTAAAAAGGACTGCAAAGGAGGACATGCCCTTTTATTATAGCAGTTGGGACTGCAGGTAGATATTAAAATGACCTTTCCTACAATGAGGGTTGTTAAAAAAAAAGCCAAATGTATGTCTGAGGGAGACTTTGCAATCTCCTTTCAGAAGCTCTTGAAAAACCACCATGACTTTATAATGGTTTTCAATGATTGTATTTTAACGTTTTGGTCAGAGTTGGTAAGAAGGACAAAATAACCTTTCCAAACCCCTCTGAATTTCATATAGCTCCAGAAATAGATATTAACAAGTTTGATGGCTTTATGAATTATAATCATCTCCAGTCACTTATAATAACCAGGATCCCCAGAAGATTCCAGAAAAGGGCTGTTTACCTGATTTGCCTTCCTCAATTTACATGACTCCCAGGTGCAAGACATATTACTGTCTCTTCCTAATGGAGCTTTAACTCAATTCCCATGTTATGAATTTAACATAGATGAGACTGAAATTTATTTTGCAGGACTCATATAAGCTATAGAGAATTAACAAAGGAGTGTAGTGAGTACATTGAAATCATTCTGCTTTATCACCTATTAGGGGTTGTAGAATGACTATGGATCCCATTGCAAAAAAAGAAAAAAAGAAAGAAAGAAAAAATAAGCAAACAAAGTTGAATTGTCATATGCAGGAGGCAGAGGATTGCTGAAGGATCCACATGACAAATACCCACAGACTGGCTTGTACGAGGCAAGTCTATGGAATGCTGGGAAGTCAGTTACTGAGCTGAAGTCCAGGTGAAGCTCTCCAGCAAGTGCCCTCTGCATAGGCAGGGCTGCTGACATAAAGAGCCCCACCCAATATTCCTTTGCACGCTGAAATGTACCATAACAGAAGTCCTTGGTAGAGTCTGTTTATTCTTGCTATCACCAAGAGACAATATGTGTTTATCATCACTCATCAGAAAATAGTCACGGTCAGCCATAGTAAATGATTTCAGTTATATCTGAAATCCTTTAATTAACCCCTTAATGAATCAACTTTTCCTTTTGATTTTTCACCTTTGAACATCTCACAATTCCCACTGTGGCTACTATTTCATTATTGTAATTAACTACACCAGCCAAGTCTTAAACAGATTCCAAGCATTGTTTTACTAACCTGACCTCATTCTAGTTCTTCATACTCACTGTGCCCTTTTACTTCTTCTGACAAACTTACAAAAATGTCCTTATTTAGATGTGAAAACTAGGGCAAGAACTCTGTCTTGCTAAGTGCCAGAGCCAGCAATCCATTCAAGAGTCTGGTGCCAGAAGAGTCCTTTGGATCACTTCCTATGCAGCTGTTAGCCTGTCTTTCTCATCAGCTACCTGATTAGCTCCCTGTAAAAGGAATAACTCTGTAACGAGCACTAACTTTATGCTTGGTTCTCTGTGCAGCTGTGATCTTAGCTTCTGTGTATAGGCAATGGCAGAAGTGTGGTATGCCAGTCACTTTCTCTGGGCTACATAATCAGAAAGCAGCAGGACCTGAGCAGGCATCCACCCCAGTTCCAAGCTGCTTCACTACCTCACTCTGTTGCTTCCTCACATCTCTACTCTTCCACACCTTATGACCAAATAGCAGTTTTCACCATCACAGGTGCTCAATTTTCCCAGTTGGAAAGGTGGGGAGCATTCTAGGTTAGCTCAGTCTTCTACAATTCCAAACTACTCTGTGCATTCATATTATGGTTTTTCTCATTTTCTTCCTCTGGTTCCCGAAGAGCTGCCTATGCTCTGTGTCAGGTGTCCTCTGATCCAGTGCTCTGCTGCCTCCACAGGGACATGATCTTATCTGTTATTCTCTTTTGGACCTGAATTTTAAATATTTCCTCTACTCCTGAGCCTTGCCTTCTGCCCACAAATGCAGTCTAGCAGCTCAACTTCTCCATGATGCAGCCTTCTCTCCTTCACACTACTGAGTCCTTAGCTCTTTGTCTATGTGGCTGTATGCACTTTTTGAACATTAAGCATCGCCTAATGTCTTAATATGTGTTCCCTAATACTTCCAACCAGGTAATTCTTGGCACTATTAAAAAGAAAAGTAGAAACAACATGGGTAGGATTAGAAAATATTTTAGGAAGTATAGAAATGACACACTGTGCAAAGAAAAACACCTTTCCTCCAATTACTACTTCTCCAATAAGTAACCAGCAGTACCTTGTATGTCCTGTCACAAAGAAATTGCAAATGTCCAGTTTGCTTTTTCCTTCTGTATGCTAAGGATCTACGTCATACCTCCTTTCATATATATTTGATCATTTTTCATCAGAACATATGTACACAAAGCTTTCTGGTAATTTAATGGAACCCTTTTGTTGTATCATATGATTGTTCTTACCCTTTATAGTATGCTTTGCCCAAAGCCATGTTGCTTCTCGAAGGTCATTCACAAGTGATGCTTTTTCCCTGTTGTGTAGCAATAGACTGGAGCAGTCAACCTTCCTTTTAGAAATACTGACCCTTCAATGATCATTTATTTATTGAATCATCATCTTTTTATTTTGTTTAAAATGGCACTGAACTTTCTGTGTTGCCCTAACTGGCCTCAAACTCATGATTTTCCCACCTCATCCTCCTGAGTGCTGGGAGTACAGGTACATACTAGTGTGTTGGGCTGCCCCTCCACCTTGATCCTTTGATCTGCTCATTACTTGCTATAATTACCCTTAATTCCCCTAGTTCTAAAGATGAGCTTTAAGTTCAGTTCTTGGCTCTTTTTCCTTCCTCTGGTCTCATCTAATTGGGTAATCCCTGATATGCCCACCGTGCCTACACTGATTCCTGCCCCATCTTAGATTAACTATCTTATCTCACTATGTCTCTGATGATCTGATCCTCTGTTTCCTTTCTGCCTACTGGGAAAAATCAGGAGCACCATGTGATAACCTCTCAAATCTATCTTGTTATTTCTAGATTTCCCATTCTTCTACAAATCTGTCCTCTTCCTGAACACTCTTTATCTGGTATTGATCCACCAGTGTTGAGGATGGAGGTCAATGAATTATGCTTGATTTTATTTCACTTTTGCCCTTACCCAAAGTAATAATATCGCTAAGTGATCACATCTGTAGTGTACATTAAATCTCAATTTCAATCGAAGACACTCCATGAGACCTACATTGAAATCTCTTCTGCTGAGTTCCCCACATTCTTGCGCTTTGATCACTTAGGTATGAATGCAAAACAGTCCTCTGTCTGATACATTCCAACAGTTAGCTAGCAAGTACTGATTCCATTCCCACATGGACACTGTATCTTACTGCTCAGAATAGTCTGTTATGTATCACCTTCTGTTTCCACTCCTTGTATCCATTTCTTAGCTCTACTGACACTTATTTCTGGTCAAATTTAAAGATGTTTTTCTCTAAATTTTCACTCATAGAGAAAGTCTCTCTCCTTGATACCTGGCTTAATTTTAACTATTCTTTCAATATAGGCAATTAATTATATATTTTATAAAACATATACTGATTGTAAAATTTCATATATGCTTTAGAACTCTTCTTGGTAACATTACAAGGTTTAGCAAATACAAATATAGGAAACTTATATCTAAATTCTCAGCTCAATAATGAGCAATTTGACCATAAGTATTTCTTATGCAATCCAAGCATTTGAGATGTATTTACTACTGAAAATTGTTTAGTTCAGTATCCATCCCAAATTAAAAGTTCAACTAGACATCCTACATGTTACCTAATATTTTCATCTTTCATGTTCAAAAGAATTATGCTCTCCTCCATCAGGTAGGGAGAGGGGTTGAAATAAGGAATAGTGTCGTAGAGAGTAGAATTATAACTCCAGCCTTTGAGGAAATCACTTTAATTTTCTCTTCTGTACTGTGAGCACCAATGTATTGGACAGTTGGAGCTTGTGAACTCACATTTGTGGTAAGTGCCCTGGCTTATTTAGATGCTGAGGAAATCACATCTGAGGCATTTCCTGAGCAAAATTCTATTACGTCCATTAAGGAGAGAGTCACTTCAATCATTGAAAATGGCACCAAAAAAAGGCATCCACTTATGATGGGCTAAAATTGGGTAATCAAAATAAAAAAAATAGTAAGAAAATTACAAATGTTGCATATATATATATATATATATATATATATATATATATAGGTTGAAGTGATTCATAAAAAAATTGATTTTGAGGGTCAAAGCAAATCATGCAGTTTGTGGGAAGTACTGTACTTATGAATTTGAAGATAAGCAGTAAGAGATGTGGAAGAATGATGGACATCATACTTCAGGGAGGGGCTGGGAGATTAGCATGAGTTCCGCTAGCTAGTGTAATTCTAGAAGTACCTGGAACCGAAAGAATGGCCTACAGTAAAGTGGGCCAACTGTCAATTAGCACCATCACAGAGACCACATCCAAGTGGCAGGCACAGATGCCACATCTTCCAAGCCGCTCTGTTACCGGTGGCAATCATAAAGGGTGGGGTCAGCGTTATTTCTCTGTTTATAAAGGGAAAAGTTGCAGAGTGGATTTTCTTCAGTGAGCAAAAGAGCATACCTATTTTTCAGATATTAGGGAGACACTCAGACCATTCTTAGGCAAAAAGTGATTTTAAACTTTGCACTGTATCCTAGTACCTGGTATAGATGATTATTCAGAATTGTTCCCTTATTGCCTTTTTTCCTCAAATCATTTGTTTTCTATCGTGTATTAATATATCAAGGAAACTACATTTCTTATTTTTCCTTTACATTTCCCTGAGTTGTGATTATTTGTTTAAGGCAAGCATATAATAAGTGTCTATGAAATGGATGAATAAAATTGATTATATATGAGGTCTGACTAAAATATATAGTGAGTCTTCATTGTAAAATTTTGTGAATAAGATAAAAACACTCTAAAGGAAAGGTGGCATGACCCATCTTTTAACATCTAGGCAATTTACAATGGTGTTAAATTACAATAAACCTCATCTTTTGTGAAAAAATATGTATAGTGAATGTTTAAACCTAAAAAAATCATTACAGATTGCCATTAATCCTTCTAAAAATAATCTACCTCACTTGGGATAAATTTCTCCTATTGTGCTTGCCAATTTCTGAAGTTGTTCTGGAAGTCGTTTTTCATGTTGGAAATAAGGGGCGGTGGAAACTGGTGTATGTTGTGGCATGTGCTACCCAATGGGAGGCTGGGTTCATAAAAAACTACAGTGCATTTTCATCTACTGATTGGCCAGATCTGGCATTGTATGCCATCTGGCTTTTCCCCGAAGTCAACATGTCCACTGAAAGGAGATGTTTTAAATTAATTTAGGACATTGAAGCAAATACAACAGCAAAACTAAATATCTTCCTGAAAGAGGACTTCCACAACAACTTGCTACTTCTGCAAGTAGCAAGAACAAGAACAACACCTGTGTTCAGAAGAAGGGGAGATATTTTGAGGGTGATTAAGAGCAATACATCTTTAACACATTTTTAGAAATTTAAACATTCACTGTTTATTTTGATCAGAAAAATTGTTGCTTCATCACTTTCATTGTAAAAGGTCCAGGAAGAAGTTATAAAGACTTATAAGCATGATAAGTATTCACTGACCTTCTGTAGACTGGACTTTGTTGTAAATGCACTGGGTACAGTGGTGCGTAGGACTCTGCAGTGAACACCAGATGCCATCTATTACTGGGGATTCCAGGCCAGTATACAGGCACCCAAAGCACAGAATGGAAATAAGAGAAGAGTTTGATAAGGAGAAGTTACAAGAATAACTAACCCAGACTGGGGTAGCATGGGACACAAGGCTTGCCAATGTGTTATCTAACTGAAATCTGAAGGAAGAATTAATAAGCAGATTAAGGGGGTAAGTGCAAGAAAAAGATTTTAGGCAGAAATGAAAGAATGGAGAAGGCAAGGACTGGAACAATGTCCAAGAGTTACGTAGAGAACTAAGAAGCTTTTCTTGGCTGAAAAGAAAGCAATGATGAGATCCAGAAATGAAAATACTTAGTAATTAAGCTGATCAAGAAGATCAGATACTATTAGAAGAAGAAAGCTAGGTACACATGGCACACAGAGTCAGAACTCTGGACTTCATTCTAAGAACAAAGGTGAGCTCCTATGAGACAGGAAGGTGAAGTGATTAGAATTTAGGTTTCAGAAAAATCAGAATAGTTGATGCAAGGCAAGACTGGCTATAGGGAGATGGCTGGAGGGGTTCTGGTTAGGATAATGGCCTGAAGTTTTGAACTTTTCTTTTCATGTGGATGTCCTCATTCAGGCATGGTATTGCTTTTCACCTTCCATGGTGGCTTCTGCTTGTCTAGCAAGACTCTCCTTAGATCTTTTTCTTTCTTCACACTTATTGCCCAGTGATCTCATCTAACCTAAGAGTGTTAAATATCATCGGGACACTGACAAGCTCCAAATTTATGTCACTAGCTAGCTAAGTCCTCTGCCCTCCAGACTCATATATTCAATTGCCTACTCAACCTTTCCAATTGGAGATTTAATAGGCATCTCAAACTGAACTCATGTTTCTGCCTCCAGATCTGTTATACCAAGTTCTCCCTGTGGCAGCCCTACTCCTCCTGTTGTGCAGCCAAACATCTGAATCATCTGTAACACTTTTTGTCTCCTACTTGACACCCAGTCCATCAACAGTGCTTTCAGAGTATCAGACACTTTTTAAACAATTCTTACCATTACTGTTTGGACCAAGCTGCAGTCATCTTTAATGTACATTGTTTAAGCACCCTAGATGTTATAGCAGCTTACTGTCCTAATAGATGACTGTAATAGATCTTCTTGCTTCTACATTGAATCTTTATAGGTTTGCACTCAACAGAGCAGTTAGTTTGCCCTTTAAAATATTAGATCCTCTCACTCTGAATAAACACCTCAAAATTTTCTTCTCTTTCCCGAAGGAAAGACCAAAGTCCTTAGCTAGGCATATGACATCCTAAGGAGAGTTCTCTCCACCCATTTCTATGACCTTTGTTTTCACTCTTCTTCCCCTTGGTACTCTTTTCCAAGTATCCTGGTCTCCACTAATGTTCTTCAGACTCGGAGTAAGCTCCCAACACATAATCATTGCAGCCTCTAGAAGATGCAGAGGCATCTATGAAAACACTCAGCCATCTTATCTTCGACAAAGGGGCTAAACAAGTTCACTGGAAGAAATATAGCCTTTTTAACAAATGGTGCTGGAAAACATGGCTTTCTACATGCCGAAAACTAAAACTTGACCCAGCTTTATCACCATGCACTAAGTTAAAGTCAAAATGGTTTAAAGATCTAAACGTTAAAACAGAAACACTCAATCTCCTGGAAGAGAAAGTAGGAGGAACTCTTGAAGACATAGGGGTAGGTAAAGAGTTCATGAACAAACATATATTCACACGGGAAGCTCTTGAAAGAATCAACAAATGGGATCAACTCTTCTTAAGGAGCTTCTGCATGTCAAAA
>PVKA01008090.1:0-74619 GCA_004027165.1 Ctenomys sociabilis | reverse complement strand
AAAAAACCCTGTAAATATAATTTCATGTATGCACCTTGTACAGTACCAAAACGTTATGAAAACAGTTTGCAATGTATTAATTCATCGACTCTGTATGGTTAAGGTGTCTTGAAACTGTCTGATTGACATTTGTATTTTAATAAAATAAAAATAAATGGAAAAAAAAAAGAAACCATGTCTTACTATAAGAGAAGAATGTGACCGAGATTTACCTAGAACTTATAATATATTTCGTATCATAAGTCATGTAGAGATGACTTAACATACTGAAGAGAATGTCAGTGATGTGCAAATATAGCATTTTATGCAAGGGGACTAGAGAATCCTTGGATTTGAAAACTATTTGCTCTGGAACTGACAACCCATGGACAATGAGGGAATGACTGCTGTTATTTTTATTTTTTAAAGCTTTTAAAACCTTGTACTCTGTTGGAGAAAAGAATTTCAAATATGACCTCCTTTTAGCCACATGAAGTTCTCAGGTAAGCACTTAAATACAGCAGACTTTGTACCACAGTGTTCCTGTATCATAACCAGAAATAGCAAATAGCTTATTTATTATAGCATTTGCTTTTAGATGCTTGATAGACACTAAATGTATTACAAATACATGCTTTTCTCTTTATACCATCTTTGAGTATTTTAAAAATAACATCCTTTGCTTTTCTTCTCATTTTTAAACAGAAAAAAAATCTATATTCACTGTGTGCACTGTCTTGGATCAAAGGAGTAAACTGATATCATTCCTTCAAAAAACTAATTTTCAATAAAATTGAGAGATCTGTACTGTTCACCTCTCCACAGCTAAATAAATACTTCTTTCATCTGTTTCCTGATGGGAAGGAAGGCTGCAAGCCAGTCTTTGCAGGATGGGCTGTTCTTCACAAATGCTCAGGACTACACTTCAATTTTATATTCAGATACTAATACTATCATGCTGGTTGCAAGAAAGCTGTTCCTTGGTTTCCATTGCCTTCCCCTGTAGTTCAGAGTTTCATATTTCTATAAGTGAAAGAAAACTCAGAAATAGCCTATCAATTCATTTTTAATGAAGTTCCTTTCATTTTTAATGAATTCATTTTTAATGAAGTTTCCTTTCAAATTTTCACACATTTTGTTTTTTAAAACATGAGCATATTTGACAAAACAACTCAGTGGGGAAGTTGCCATGGTGTCTTGGTTATTTTTCTCTTGTTGCTCAGACAAAATACCCAACACCCAAAATTAAGAAATGACTGGTTTGTTTAGTTGACGGTTTGTGGAGGTTTTGGTCCATTCTCAGGTGGCTCCAGGGCAGAGTGGAGCACGGCAGAGGGCAGCCCTTCATGGCAGCAGAAAGCAGCAAAGAGCAGAGGGAGGAGCAGCAGCTGCAGCACATGGCAAGCCTCTCTCCTTCTCCAAATCATGTGCAGATTACCCACCCCAGAGAGGGTGTAGCACTCACACCCATAATCCCAGCATTGGATTATGAATTAATCAGAAACTGTAGAAGCCCGCTCCATGACTTCATGAGCCTTTGGAGGGACACCTAGATGCAAACTGTAACACATGGAGTTTTTAGATTCCTTTTGCACCTGGTCACAGAACCTTGCTATTCTAACATGGCACTTACAGTGTAGTAAGTTGTATGTCCCTCCAGTAATTCTTCTGTCCAATCTTTTACACTCTTTCTCATCTGTTACTTAAGATCTTAATGAACTGTCATATTCTACATTTTGAAAAATATAAATCACAATAAATATTTATCTTGAAGCACTTAGGATCTCACGAGCTAGTAACAATGAAGCATCTGTGCTCTTCATTTAAGAGAGCAAACTTGGAAGGGCTTTGGGGAAACCAGGAAAGAGTGCCCACTTAAGGTTGATGGCATGCACCTTCTTATATGATAATGCCTTTCTGAAGCCAAAACTTTTGTCTAATAGAATACACTCTTGAAAAATCACTTGTTTCTCTTTACTTGAATGCTGAGCTCTCAGTTCATTATATACATATGCATCATTTCTATTCTTGACTGTGTTTCTCTACTGCTATAACAGTGGGTCAGGTCTTTAAGTCCTTTTAACCTGAAGTAAAAATATTTTCTTGACATTCATGCCATGTGATTAATGAATGTTCTTTTTAGAGGAGAAATAAAATTATCTAGTTGATCTACATTAAGATGAGTCAGTTCATCCATATTGAGCCAGGAAGAGCATTTGGATCAGAAAACTGTAAGAACTGAGAACGGATGTCCTCTCTCCCCAGAAGCTACCCTGGTGCCTGAGAGCCAGTCCTGCATCTAGCTGCCTCCCATCAGGGGACACACACAGCCAAGCATTCCCAGCGTCCTGCCTTCCCATGGAGAGGTACGCCACTGCCCTTCTCAGATGCTGGCCTCACTGTGACCCAGTGTCTACTGAGGCCAGTGTCTGGGTGAAAAACAGAACAGGGGTCAGAAATGGGCTTCCTATCTCCCAGAGCCAATGTTCTAGATGTGACCCTGAAGTCACAGGTGTCCTCTCCACTGCCAGAGGGCCAAGGAGCAAGGCTGGAAAGTTTCTGATGGATATCATGCTAGTTCCTGAGGGAAAATGACTCTGTCCCCAACATTAAAGCATGAATAGACAAGCCTCAGAAAAGTTTCCTCCCATGAAAAAGTTCTAATAAAGAGCAGCTCGCCTGTCAAGCACACGTGGCAGAGGCTATCACATAAAGCCCTGGGCTAGATCCAGAGTTCTAATAGTCTCCAGATTGCCATGAAGAGAGGGGGGCTGATTTTTTAAAGGTGTAGCCTCACTGTTGCACATTCCATTTTGATTTTCCCACTATAGAATCTCCTTCTCATGTGTTTCCTAACCTAAAGCGAGTAAGCCATAAGGGCTGTGTGGAAACTGTGATCTACATGGCTGGTTACATACATGACATGGCCTGTGCTACTGAGGACTTGCACATGGTGCACACAGTGGAAAAACTAAGTTCTTTCTTATTTTAATGAATTTAAATTTAAACTGAAGTCCACAGTTTCGGCACTGAAAAATTTTAAAATATGTTACAATAGTTGGGTATGTAATGGTTTTTATTGAAAATTTTATGAAATTAAATATAGATTAAAGTATTTCTCATGAAAACTCTGCATGTAGATACAGTATTAATCTCTAATGCATACCAGGCTACAAATGCTCAGAATAAAACAAACAAACAAAAAAAAAAATCAGTGATCACTGCTAATGGTTTTATGATGCTAAGTAATAAAGTAATAGATTTTTGGCATGGTGGGTTAAATAAAATACATCCAATTATTTTGACTTTTTATATTTTCATACAGCTATAAGAAAATCTCTTTTATATATAAACAGTATGTGGTTTGCATTATACTTCTATTAAAAACAGCAGTCTCAGGCCATAATAAATGCAATGTTTTAAGTGTTAAGGTTCTGAATGTAAACATTTTATGTTGCTTCCAAAGTATATTACTTTAAACCAATCAGTCATGTCAGTTAAGCTAATGGTGCAGTACTGAAACTTCTTTGAACTGCTTAGGCCTTAGAAATGAGGCTACCACATTTTACACAAACACTTTATTTTCATTTATTTGTTTTTTTATTTTTTGGCAGAACCGGGGATTGAACTCAGGCCATTGCACATGCCAAGGAAGCACTTATTTCACTGAGCTGACTCCTCTGCCTCCACACAAACACTTGTAGGACCAACATTTCTCTTATCCTTTTCTGTGGCTCATTTTTTTTTAGCTCAAGCACATAAGACTACAGCCTGCATGGTGTAAATCTGTCAGTAAAATCCCCGTGTCACCACAGAGGAAGCAGTTAACCATTCAAGTGCTTACTCCATTTTACTGGGCAATCCCTGCCACCAGTTCTTATGCCACAAGCACACCCTCACTGATGAAGAACATATGAACCACATCCTGGCCAAGAAGGGCCTTGTGAGTTCGGATGCGCACAAAAAGAGAGATGGAGCATGATCCAAAAGTGAGTCCCCAAATACCCATTGTACTTAGGATAGCTGTTAGTGGGGGAAGCAAGTAGCAGGATTTACAAATGACGATACTAGAGAAGCTAAATATTATCCCCATCTAAAATTCATCATTTAGATTAGTTTAAAAACTGGATCAAAGGACAAGCCAAGTACCTCAGGAGATTAGAGCACCTGCAAGCAAGGCTCAGAGACCAGGGGTTGGATCCCCCTGCTTGCTGTACCAGTTCTACCCCTGTGGCACCCTGAAACTGCAATTGAGACTGGGTGTGGTGGTGCACCTGTAATCCCAGCTCTTGGGAGGCTGTAAACAGGTGGATCACTACAAGTCTGATCTAGTAGTGAGACCCTGAATGCCTTATAGACCCTTCCCTAAAATACTAAAAGAAAAAAGAAAGAGAAACAGGATCAAACAAAAAAAATCAATTTCTCTCCAACCACAAAACTATCAGAGCCCACTCAGAAATAGTGTCACAAATCTGTAAAATCTGGCCTCTCTCACAGGCCATAAGAGCACAGAACCAGCAACCCAGGAGGCAAGGCAGGAGGATGGCAATCGCAACTCAGCCCAGGCAACTTAGTGACTTTGGGAGACCCTGTCTCAAATAAGTAAATATATACATAATGAATAAATAAACACATATATTGAGGATGCATCCTAATGAAAATGGCTTAGGTTCAATCTCTAGTAGAAGAAATAAAAATCATGTCATTATGAATTGCCCCACAGCTGAGCAAAATGCAATGTGGATCAGAGATGACGTGTTGAACACCTACCAACTTCACTTTTTGAGACAGAAAACCAAATGTCAAGAACAAAGAAGGTGACTTTATGTACCATGATGATTTGTTTGAAAATATCTATAAAATGAGCAGAGATGCAGGGAAGGAGAGCAGGGACAGAATGGGAGCAAGAAATAATGAAGACGTCTTCTGCCCATGCTCTGATTCCCCACGGTCGGCAAGGTCAGCAGGTGCTGCAAACATGGGCCGATACACAGTGAAAGTCAAACAGAACCAGGCAAGTACAGGAACGAAAGGACGAATTTCAAGACAAGAAAAAAAAAATTGCTGGTTTGAAAACTGGTATGTGAAGAACAACACAAAAGTTCTTGGACATTGTTGGTCCACAGAGACTCAGGCATCCACAGCAAGGTGTGCTAAACCATCCACTGAGTCAAAGCATGTGTGGCAAAAGAAATATAAAACCGTGGCACTTGCAGGAAAGTGGATGAAACCAGAAGTTGTGAAGTGAATGGGAGTAAGGCAGGCTGAGAAAGACAAATGCCGCTACACAGGAAAGTGACGGATGACAGTGTGTGCCTGTCACCTGGAGAGAAAGCATTGTCTCAGGTGTTCACAGAGAGCAACTGAGTCAAGCAATGGCCATGACTCATCCACATGGCTGATACTGACAAGGATTTACAAAGTGAGGTACAGGGTTACAGGATAAACCCTGCAGGGATTTGACTGCCCTTGTCAGATACAAAGTTACATTTCTTGCTATATAAGTCTTCCTTTATCTTGCTCTTAACCATTCAGCAGAAAAGTATAAAAATGAGGTATAAAAAGTAAAGCCATATTAATATGCTGAGCTGTAAAAGGCTCAAGTCAACAACTTCTGACACTGCCAGTCATGTGGATAACCCAGTACTATTATGCACTACTGGACTATATTGGATTACTTTGCTGAATTCATGCCAGCATAAGAATGGCAGTGGAATGCCCATCTCTGACAAAAGTACACAAAAAGGGGGATATAAATGAAGGCCCATTTTGTAGTGCAAATGTATATATGTGTATATACAAAGTAGTTAGCATAGTATACAGCTACTTTCTCTTAGTTCAGTGAGAAGAAAGTTTTGAATTAACAGTCTTTAGACAAGATTCCATGTCTGCGTCTTGTACTATGAAGAACTACCTCAAAGGCAGTAACATGCAATATGTTAGTCATTGTAGCTGCCCTACTAACTTGTCTTATTTACTACTTCTTTCTCAGTAAAATTAATACATATAAAAAAGAAAGACAAACACCTTGCATCTTCCTTCAGATGTGGGAGCTGGTGGGAAACAGAGAGGGGTAAAGCAGAACAGGCAAGTAGAGGGCACAGTGGGAGCAGAAATGACCATGCATGTATGCATACTTCAAGAACAGAGTGGCGTGTAGCCCAGTGTTCTGTTCAGTTAATATTCACTAATAAAACATCGTCTATAATAAACAGGGTCAAGAAAAAAAGGTGCAGTGTTGGTTTGTTGTGAAAACCAAGGTCAGGGCCATCCAGATAGCTCAGCAGACTAGTGGCTGCTTAGGCAGATACTGGGGGTTCACTGCCCAGTGTGCTTGCTGGGCCCAGGCTTGGGGCATGCTGAAATCCCAATTGAGACTGGGCATGGTGGTGCGGGCCTATAATCCCAGCTCTTGCAGGGCTGAGAACAGGAGGATCACTATGAAAAAGCAGTATCGTCTGCACAGTGTCTGTCTTACTCTCTAGGGTGCACCCATTTCTTTATACTAATTTTCTCTCAACTCTTTTATGCATCTGTTGGCAGGGATCACTTTTGCTCTTCCCTGCCATTTGCCTTCTCCAGGAAATGTTTGGCGCAAAAGCAGCTCATGGTGATTTAGAAACAAATCAGCTTGGCTGTGTGCCAATAAAACTTTTTGAAAAACAGACCATACTGCTCATCGGACCCTAGGACCACAGAAATCAAGCCCTTTTGTATTTTTTTAAATGTTGATCTTTATAGTAATTGTTTGTCATAGTATTGCCTTGAACATTCTCTGTAGGCAGGTGAATATAGTAAACACTTGTTTTTTCCTGTCTAACTTCATTCATGTTTTTCTCTGAGGAACTCTGTGATAATCCTTGGAAATCCCCTTCCTCATGCAATATGTATGTTCACAAAGGGCAGATGAAGAAGCAGACACGGGAAGTAGCAGTGCCCGTGGCAGGGCTTCCGTGAAGCCCTCTGGGCAGAGGCCATCACCTTCTCAGCAGCTCTGACACCGATAATCTTGCATGTCCACAGCTACATGAAGGAAGTTTATGTAAGAGCAAATTAAACACAGACTCAGGAATGGAGAGAGGCCTCATTCTGATAGTTTTACTTAAGCGCCTGGATTCATGTATGTGGAAGTTTGGCAGATTTCAATGACCAGACAATTCTTTTCCTTTTATACTTGAATTAGTTTTCTGTACATTGACTGCAACAAGTACTGAGGAAAACACTCTGAAAATTACTACACTGCAATGAGCCTTGTGAGCCCGAGCCCTTGGGTGGAAGCTACAGCGTGGATCCTCAGCTTCTGTAACTGTTAATGTGCAGGAAGTCAGAGGCTGGGACACAGCCCCCCTCTGTCCGCAGGCGCTGTCCTCAGCGGCATCAGAACGGATGGGAGAGCGAAGGCTTGCGAGGCTGTTTGTGTGCCATCATAAGCAGGGTCCTGTTCACCTCACACTGCTCTCAAAGATGCTGTCCTGTGTCATGAAATACATGGCAGAAACCTTATTTGTCTAAGAGGAAAGCAGTGTCGTGCTTTATTTAGTAATGGTGAACTGACAACTCCAGTTATATTTGTCTTAAATGGTAGTATGATATTTTTGTCTGCTTCATTACAGTGAATAATTGTAGGAAGACCAGGGGAGATACCTCAGTGGTCTAAGTGCCTGCCTAGGAAGCACAAAGATCCAAGTTCAAAACCCAGGGCCACATGCCCTGCTGATCCCATTCCATGCATGCTATGCTAGCCACAGTGACAGGGCGTGGTGGCGCATGCTTGTAATCCCAGTGCTGGTGGCTGAGACAGGAGGATCTCTACAAGTCCAAGCTGTGTAGTGAGACCCACTACCAAAATAAATAAATACATTAATAAATAGTAGGTCAATTTCTTTCTTTCTTTAATTTTTATTTTTATTTTGTGGAACCAGGGATTGAACTCAGGTGCTTGTGCTTGCCAGGGAAGTGCTTATTCTACTGAGGCACTTCCCCAGCCCCAACCATCTCCCTGGCCCCTGTAGGTCAATTTATATCAATCCTTTTACTTAAATATGCACTTTCACTTCTTTTCCCCATAAACTTGAGTGCAGACTAATAGGTTCTCATATAAAGCTTGGGTTAAGACTAATCTTAGAAAAACTTCTATTCACATTAAGGTCTAGAAGGAGGAGTAATTCTTCAACTTAATGTTACCTATTAGCTGTTGTATCTTATACTCAGTACTCATACCTTCATACTCAAATTCTCTCCCAGGGTTAAGCTGAGGTCTTCTGGAAAGCAGAGCTGTGTCTTAACAGCTGCAGCCAATGTAGGAGCTACCCCAGTCTTTTCTACCTTTTTTTGTTCATTTGAATATCACAAATTATTCATTTATTTATTTATTTAATTGAAGAACAAAGAGCAATCAGACAGTTTCAAGACAAATTAACAGGGCAGATTTGATAAATTAATACATTGCACACTGTTTTCGTAATGTTTTGGTATCATACAAGGTACATACAATGATAATATACTTACAGACAGTATTATAGCAGGTGTCTCTAATCATTGAATTAAGAGAGTGTAGCTATATACTTATTTTATTTTTATAGCTGAATTATATCACAAATTCAATAATTAATACTTTCAATCTTATTATTTTCCTAGTGGTTGTCCATAGTACTAGGAGCTGACATAATATCCTGTCCAACCACTATTAGTGCAAATTTTGCTTCTCTTAGAATTATGCAGAAGCATGATTTTAGTTGTTTAGTTAATTTTCTGATTCACTTAGAACCTCTGTCCACATTTACACTCTGTAAAGATTTGCAGGATAAGCACTGCTGTACTGAATGAGGACAGACAGCATCCTCCCTTATCTCCTGGACTACACTGCTCTTCTGTCACATTACTCTGATGAACCAGGGAGAGTCTGCGATCAGATCCCAGTATAGAAGCTAAGATGGGGAACAGGCAGGATATGTACTAAGAGGATAGCTTGGGTTTAAGTCCTTGAAGGCAAACTGGAAAAGGCTGTGAAGGCTCCAGAGAGTTGAATCAAACAGATGGGAAGCGGATATTTACACAGTCATTCACACAAATTCTTGGTCATTTACCTGCTCCAGGAAAAAGCTTTGGGCACAGAAGTACAGTTGTGCAGGACAGAGCCCTGAGCGTCTCTCCAGGGCAGGCCTGCAGGGGAGGAGAGCCCAAGTATCTGTCACACAGTGTCCTGAACACCACCTGGCAAGTCCAGCATCCATACTGGCAAACTTTCAATGATCTGCTCTGAGCTTTTCTCAGTCCTTAGATCTTTCACCTGATTTTCCTTTTTGTTATATTCCTCTGTACTGAAGAAACAAAAGAAACAAAACCTAAGAGCTAGCCAGGCAAGCAAATTAACTAATACATGAGTTGTTCTCCAATTCTATTGAAAGTACAACTGATATATTCTCATGAAAATATTTAAAGTACTACCTCAACACTTATAAAATCTATACTTTTGCTGCTTAACATCACACTAATATGACTCTCACAATTTATGAAATAAAAATCATATTTTGTTAACTTTTAAAGAAACATAAATCATTTTATTCACTCATTATCTTAACAAAGAAAATAGCATAAATCATGCACAAGTAAGGCTTGTCACAGGGCTAGACCACAATTGGAATGAATCTTGCACATTTATCACAATGCCAAGTGGATAATACAGCAGCCTCTTGAAGAGCTAAATAATTTTCTCAGTTCTATTGCCAAATTTTGAAAGCTGTCTTATTCCTGTGATTTATAAGGAATAACAGCCTTCTTCCCCATGTACAAGTCTTGAGGCAGCAGTGTACAGCTGTGTCTGCAGCCCTTTGTCCTGGGAAGGCCACAGATCAGAAGTGTCCAATTAGTGACAGCCCATGCAGCTGAGCCCCCGGCCCTGACTGGCCAGCGGCAGCTGGTGACTCCTCCCTCCAACTCCAGGTGAAGGTAACATCAGGGATTGACTGGGGACATACCAAGGGGCTTGGTTTCCAAGCTCTCATGGTGACTGAGCCACAGTGATGCACCCACCCATCTACTGAGCCAAAAACATGCAACTGATTACTGAACAGATCTAATGCTGTGTGGCTTACATATATTTAGGGTAACACAGGCAATTCAGTCTCATTCTCCAAGGTAACACAAGCAAGTTATTATAAAGCTGAGTTTCATTTTGAATGAAAACATGCTTGTATATTTCCAATTACTTTCCGTGCATAGACATAAAATGGAAACATATGATCCATCGTGTCGTTATAGGAGCTCATTTTCTCTCCCTTTACCATCCAAATGCTTGCATGCTGATAAATACAGCTCACATCATTAATAGGTGTGTATTATTTCATATCACAGGTAGGCAGATTTTCATGTAAATGTTATTCATTAAATATCAATTTCTTTAGTACATAAAACATTACAGATTTTATATGTACATTAATATCCAATACTGTGATCAACATTAAACATAGTTTCATATTCATCAAGGATTCTGCCAAATGCCTTAACAATTGTAACTGAGTCGATCTTCCTAGAAGCTCCTGGAGGTAGATGTCACATTTCCTTTCATTCCCTAAATGGCTCTCTCTATTGTTTTTGCTTTTTTTGTATTTTAAGGAAGGGTCTATAGGATGTTCAAGGTCTCATTACTAGATCAGACTCATAGTGATCCACCTCAGCCTTCCAAGAGCCTGTAGTCTCAGCTTGCCTTGGGGGTGTGGCCGGTACAGAGGCCCAGGGATCGAACCCCTGGCCAATATGCCTGCTTGCAGGTGTTTTAATCCATTGAGTTATTTGACCAGCCCTTATAAATGCCTCATTCAAAACTGATGCAGAGACAGGGTAAGTAACTCCATGTCACATGTACTCAATGAAGGATCCCACTGTGTAATCTAAGGACCCTACCATGAGAATTTATGAATTATACACTGCAGTAAATTATGTTATAGAGAAAGATTTGGAGTTATTTTTTCCAAATGAAAGTATAATATATATTTTGTTTTAAAATGGCTGTGTTATGGGGCTGGCCAAATAGCTCAGTGGATTAAAGCACCTGCAGGGGCCAGGGGCTCAATCCCCAGGCCGGACATGCCAGCCCTGCCCTCAGGACACACTGAGATATGGCTGGAATTAAGGCTGGAAGAGGTGGCACGCACCTGTGAACCCAGCTCTTGGGAGACTATAAACAGCTGGATCACTACAAGTCTGAATAGTGAGACCCTGAACATCCTGTAGATCCCTCCCTAAAATACACCCCCCCCAAAAAAAAGGCTGTTTCAGCACAAACATAAAGAAGGTCATTTTGAAGAACAGTTGTATGGGTTTTTTTACAGCTATTTCCAGATCTACTCTTAATTCTTTGCAATCTTAATCATTCTCACTAGTTTTCCTGCCCTCGTGGGTCAACACTGTATTTATTGTACAAGTTTTGGTCCTTGCTGTACCTTTATAACTGTATAATCAGTTAGAAAACAGTGATACACAAATTAAAGCTATTGTGCTAACCAAGCAATGATGCTCAGACAGAAACCAAATTTATTGATAAACTCTTTGCTAATCATTTTTATCTTATTAGAAGATTTTGCTTCCCTGTGCCACCTCCTAACTCTGAGCATTTATCTAAGAGTCTGTTCATAAATCCCCTTTGAATATAGACAGCCTCAAGTAAAATAATGTCAACCAGAAAACAGCAGGTGTTGATTAAAGGCCTGTCCTAATGATCTTCCATTTGATATTACTGGGCAGCAAGAACAGATGCCATCTTTGAACAGAAAGAGTGCACAGCTGCCATCTTTGAATAGGGAGAGAGCACAGAACCATTAGAGTGGAAGGTGAGAGTTCCTCCTTTCCTTCTGGTCCTTCTCCCTGTGGCAATGGTTGAGGACCCATAGTAAACCCAATTATGCTTCTAACTTACAATGTCTTGGCTCAGAATGACTTCTAAATGACCGATCAACTGGTAATAGTTCAATATCTACCAGTTATGAAATAGGAAGACTTTTTAAATTAATGTTATATGTTCAGTAGCTTACTTATATTATTATTTGGCAAATATGTGCAACTGAGATATATTCAATATATGTAATTTGGACATTCATTTTATATCTCATATAATTTTTACATCTTAATTTTCATTTTCTTATAAGAATTTTTATATCATTCTACTCCCTGTGGTTCCTGTTTGCTTATATTTTTAAGTACTTCATTAAAAGTCACCAATCAAATTCTTTTAAAATGAATACTATGAATATGTAGATTGGTATAAGAAAAAATTCATCTTCCAAATCAGAGCAGATGGTCCATTTATCTCTAGGAATGTTAAACATAACAGTATTTTAGTACTATGGAATTATATAGACAGTTTTAAAGGTTCATTTTAACAAAGTTACAGAAGTGTTGTAAAGTACAGCTTCACCTTAAGGATAAAGATCCAACTTCTGGGAGAAAATCATTATCTAGCTCACCACTACTGCTGTGTTTTTAAGTGAATGGAAAAACATACGCTAAAACACTTTTCTCTCTAAATTAGTTGTCCTTAAAAATGAGCTTATTCTACAAAATAATTAAAAATTTTAACCAACTTCATTTTTAAAAATCATATAAAAACTCTTACTTCCAGTGTTCTGTGTAGCACACTGCAGCTCTGAGAGTGACTGTCTTTACTTTATCTATCTATCTATCTATCTATCTATCTATCTATCTATCTATCTATCTATCTATCTATCTATCTATCTTTCATCTTTCTCTCTACCTGTCCATCCCTCCCTCTGTCCATCCATCCACCCATGCACCCATCCACACATCCATCTCAGCTCTTGGCTCTACACCACTTCATCTCTGGCCATGGTCAGCCCAAACCTTTCACAGCACTTATTCTGTGGCATCCATGTCAGGTTCTTCTTTAAATCTACCTTTCTCCTTCACATGTAAGCAGTTTTTAGTTACAATGGTAGCATCCGATAATCTAGAACAATTCTCACTTCGCAAGGGCCCTTCATTTAAGCATATCTGTAAATGTACTTTCTCCAGGTTTTGGAATTTGGATATAGGCATGTTGGAAGATGACTTGTTCTACTGACAACAGCCAACTAAGCGCAGTGATTTTTCTTCTTCTATATAAGTTTAAATGGAACAAGCTGGTTTTGTGCTTCATAGATGGACAAATTGAGTCTTGACTCTACTCCTGCTTTCACCTGGCTTTCAGGATATCAGGAGATATTCATTGCAGTCCGTTCCCCCTTAGCCCCGCCCTGCCCTTCCTCCTTGTGAGTCATGAGGCCTGACAACTGAGGACTTCAACTGTGTCTTTGCTTCTAGGGCTCAGTCATGGTGGTAGCCATGGGAAAGCGGGCTTTCTCTGAAATCTTGAGTTAACACAAGAATCCTCCACACAGCCCAAGTCCTGAGCTACAGCAGTACGGATTGCTGGCATACATTAGGACCATGTAACTTTGGGGTTTAGAAGTGAATCCTACTATCTGTCTGAATATCATATATCTGTATATACTAATTAATTAGGAAAGCTATACAGTTACTTTCTCTTAGTTCAATGAGAAGAAAGATTTGTACTCATAGTGTTTAGACAACATATCATGTCTGTATCTTGTACTCTGAATAACTAGGAAGACAACAATGTGCAACATATCGATTATTGTAACTGTCCTACTCACCTGTTTTGAAACTGCCTCGTTGCTATTTCATTCTCAATAAAATTAATTAAAAAAGAAGCAAATCCCAGGGAGTGCACACTACAAATGGACCACACAGCGGGAACACACATGGGTTTCTCCAGTTTCGTGAGGTCTCTCTCTTCTCTACCACTGGACACCAAGGAACGCAGTTCTGTTGACAACATGTGCACCCCACAGCAGCTAACAGTGATATTCAAGGGCTATGGCTTGTGGAAGCATTCAGATAGTGGATATTTTGACCACGTGGGCTCCAGTGAGTCTCAGTATGACTAAAATATCTGTCAGCATCATGTCTTGTGAGTCAGATAAATGTGGAACTAGGCAACAGTGAGAGAAGCTCACTAGGGTATGTGAACACAGAACACATTTGTATTCTCTGTCTGTAGGTAGTTTGAAAAGAGGTAAGTCATACATTTAGAAGATTGTGATATCATTGGGGAAATAAAAGAGCAGAGGCCGGGCTTAGTGCAGTGGTAGAGCTTGCCTGGCACAAGCAAGGGTCTAGGTTCTTTCCCTAGCAGTGTAAAAAAAAAAATACACAGCATGAGCAATTCTATTTTGGGATAATACACAGGCAGATAAAGGAATTTGGGTTTCCTTTATGCAAAACCTGGTATTTAATATAATTTTGGCATCTACCACATAATTAAGATGAACATTTTATAGTTTATGGCTTTGGCTAAAGATTATTTAAAACTGAAGAGTGAATTTTTAAATAAAACACATGATTAGCTAAAATATTGTTATTTTATTATTAAATTTTACTTTTATTTTTTATTATACTTTATTTTTGTTTTCTATCTTTCTATCTCAATACATATTACATACCACAGGTACATTGAACACAGCAGCCACTTGGGTGAATGTCACCTCTGAGGCCCAAGAGGTTCCCCTTACTTGCTAACTAAGCATTTCATTAGATGAATAATGCATGGTGAAAGACTGCCACAGTACACAGAAGTATCACTTCTGACATGTGAACATATAATTCTGAAATAAATAATAAGTCTAATTCATAAACTTCAATGTTGTGGCCTTCTCCCTATAGGGCTCATGTAAATTTTGAATCTGAAAAAAGCTGGAAAATCCCTTTGCCAATGGAAAAATAGCCCAGAACTTTATCAAGTTATAGTTTAAATATAGAAATCTTAAGAGAAGACCAGTTAAAGGGATACAATACTAGCATAAAAGAATATGCCGAGCTGAATGCTTTGTTGAATGAAGAAGACAGGAGAATCCATTATTCACCACTAAAGCACCAAAGTCAGACAGGCAAAGATGGAGGAGAATGCTCACTGCCTGGTCACACAGGAAATGCAGATTCTCAGGTGTGTGGACACCAGCTAAGGCCAAGCTATTTGAGCTTCATACCATTTAACATTCAGATATCCAACTAAACACCCTTCTGATTCCATGAGTGCCAAGCAGGCATGGACTAACTCAGAGTCTCAGGTGTGTGTTTATATACTACTTTTTATAACTGTCATTATGGAATTTAGGAAATCATGTTGATTTTAGCATGTAACCTCACTGAACTATATACATCCATGAGAAATCACCGTTTGAAGGTGAATCTGTTCTGAGTACACTGGCAAAACCATTTTATGGGATTAAAAACTGAATTATACTGTAAAGTTTTACTTTTTATTAATGCATATTTGCATTATTTAATGATGACATTTTCCATATGGAGTTGGTGCGATATGTACCACATCTTAATTGTTTTTGACATAGCCTTCTCCTACTAACCCATTCCTCTCCTCCAGCTCTTGGTTCTCTTCCATTTGTAAATGCTTTAGTTCCCTCTTTCCTAATATCCATCTTTTATTCTTCCTATCCCAGTGCACACTGCCTCTAGGTAGAAACCTAGAACATCAGAGGAGCTGAAGATTCAAAGGAGAATGTATAAACACTGTGTGGCACATGAAATTCACTGAATATAGAAGGAAGGGCGGGAAGGACAAATGTTAATAGAAAATAATATAAGAGATTTATGGGTCAAAGAACAGATGCTGTGGGGGTTACTGAGTAATTCAGAATCTAATAGCTTTCCAATAGTTCAGACTTTACATAAATATAAGACAGATATAGGAAAAAATATTTATACAGCCTTCTTTGGGTTCAACTAATTCTATCAGAATCAAGCTAATTTACTTAAACTCTGAAGTTTGACAAACGAAGCCTGGAAATAAATTCACTGCCCTAAAAACATCTCTTAATCTGAAGTGAGCAGATGAATGGAATATCCTTCATCAATCATTTCCCATTAGATTAGTAAAGACTAAGTAATGCCATCCCTGGAGCAGGTTGTCACCTCAAGAATGGTAATTGCCTAAATGAGAGTCTCAGTAAATACTGAAAGAAAGAGACCTAAGCTAATTTCAAAGGATATCTTCATGCCGATCTGAAAAATCTTAGGAGCTGGAATGGGTAAGGAGGGCCTTCCAGAATAATTTCATTTTATTTCTTTATAATACTGAACACCAGCACCCAAATCAATGGAAGAAATGGAATATGTGAAGATATTGCTAATAATGACCTTAGAAGTAAGAATAATTCATTTTTTTTCTAACAACACAAACAAGTGTTTAATTTTCTTGTGACAAAATTTTTTTTAGTATAGGAAATGCCTTGCAATGACACAGCAAGATTCTTCTGCAAACTTCTTTACTTAAAATGTTGTAGGCAAAAAAAATTCTGGGCAGCATATTAACATATTAAATATTTTATTGTGTTGAGAAAGTGCTTACAAAGTGTAACTAAGAAACCTATATCTTGCCTCTGTCTGTGCTCTACATTTCTATGTCAATTCTATGAAACAAGTACACAAAAAAAAATGATGGACAACTTGTGACTGTTAACCAGTTTAAAAGAAAATCTCATTATTTTGAATCTGGTTCAGAATTTTCCACCCATGTAAAAGCTTTCTGGCAACATCTTTTCAGCACTAGTCCACATAATACACACACACACACACACACACACACATGCACACACACATACACACAGGCATACACACATAGGCACACATGTACCCATACATACTCTAAATATCTAAAGATTAACACTCAGAATAGCGTCTTGTTTTCCTGCAAACCTGTCTCAAAATGCTTGGAAAAACTTGTATCTATCAACATATTTATACATATGTCAGGCACCACCCTATCTAGGATGGGTCAAGTTCAGTATTTTACTTTTCTTTCTTTTTTCTCTTTTTGTATTTTACAGAAGGGTCTACAAGGTGTTCAAGGTCTTAGTACTATGCTGGACTCAAAGTGATCCACCTGTTTGCAGCCTCCCAAGTGCTGGGATTCCAGGGGCATGCCACCATGCCCAGTCCAAATAACTATCTCAGCACACCCCGGGGCCAAGCTGGCACAGCAGGCCTGGGAATCAGACTCCAGGCCCCTTTGCCTGCTTGCAGCTGCTTTAATCATCTGAACTATTTGGCCAGGCCCTTATGCTGTCTTTTACTTCTTAGAGAGTACTGTGACCACAGACACTCCAAATTTTCCTAATTCAATCTATTGTTATGAAGTGTATGTTAACATCTTTCTCTAATAGTGATTGAATCCAAGATCTTCCCTATCTATGGCTGGTCTCTAAGCTACAGTCCTCCTGACTCCCAGAGTTTCAGCAGCTTTTAGTAGGTCAGATTATGAATCTCAATTTACTCTCCTAGAAACTTTGAAACCTTTCTTTCTTTCTTTCTTTCTTTCTTTTCTTTCTTTCTTTCTTTCTTTCTTTCTTTCTTTCTTTCTTTCTTTCTTTCTTTCTTTCTTTCTTTCTTTCTCTTTCATGGATTTGGTACGGGTCTCACTATGCAGCTCAGACTCGCAGTGATTCTCCTGTTTGCAGCCTCCCCACTGCTGGGATTACAGCCCTCACCACCACACCTGGTCCCAGCGGCTGGCTCAACATGCCCAGGGGTGGGGCAGGTGCAGCATGTGACACCAGGATGGAACCCTGGTCCTTGTGCTTCCCTAAGTGAGCTGGCTCAATTCATTTCTCATTATATGTATTTAATTTTGAAACTGATATTATTTGAAATGTTTACATGTTCCTTATTGCAGAGTCTTAAATGATATAAAAATTAGTAAGTGATTTTCCAGGAAATTCAGCTTTTCTTTTAATTGCAATGTATGCAAAACGTTCTTGAACACCCTGAAACAGAATAAGATTCTTAACAATCTCTATTCTTCACGTTTTTGTTGGTTAACCTCGATTGTCCCCTTGTAGATAACAAGAGGCTTAGCAGATTAGCACTGCACACTTCAGGCTGTGTTTGTGGGGGCGGTGCCAGGCACAATCAGCATATAAAATGGCAAATAGGAGACCCGTCCTAATTGTGGGTGGCACCAACCAATAAGCTTGAAGCCTGGAAGGAGAGAACCTGGGAAATCGGAGGAAGTGAGCCTGTGCTTGAAAACTCTAGGTTATGCAAATGATTTTGGGCTTCTGCTATCACTTGGAGATTACAGATTCCAGTTTTGTCAGCTTTTCACTAGGGACTCACAGGGGGGCCTCTGCAGGGACCTGGCAATCCTTTACCTTCTGACTACAACCTCGTCCTCCTCAATCTCTCTCATTCTGTGGCTTCCAGCCTCTTGGACTGAGAAGTTTCCTGATCCTAGGCCTCTCTAGTGTGATGTGAGCTCTGCAGATTGTGGTACCTCAGATTCTATGAGTCCTCTTCCATAATCCCTAGGCTTCCAGGAAACAAAACCAATACAATTCATAATTATCATTCCGAAACAAAGAGATTGCTAACGTGAAAATCTGTATTTTATGGTACTCCACAAAATAGATAAAATTGGCAATTGTTAATACAAGTTGATGTAAATATATAAGGTAGCAATTAGAAGATTTTAATGGATTTGAAGACTAATATTTCCTTTCAAGGTTTTATAATACAATTTTAATCAAAATCTGCACAGCCTATTGAAAGAAATTGACAAATTATTTCTAAAATAATCTAAAAGTTACATAAAAATGCAAATTATGTTAATGAAATAATACATAAAGTCAATATTCACTGCAAAATTAACATACTATAGATACTATGGTATTGATATAAATTTACAAACAGATTAAAGACAGAACTGATAGATAGCAAGACAATTCAATGTACAAACAAAAGTCATTTCAATAAATGGTGATGGAACCATTTTTTGGAAAACAAAGTCTATAATTTTATGCCCTGTACAAAGTTAATGCAAGAATGATTAAGCAATTAAAAGAAAAGGAGGAAATAAGAGGTTTCATCAAGAGTTAAGACAACATCCTTGTGTCTTTGTGTAAGGAAAGATATTTTTAGAACACCAAAATCACTTGCTCTAAAATACATTGAAACAATATGCCTCATTAAACTTGGAAAATTACACATTAAAATATATCATTAAGAAAATAAATATAAAACAAAAGACTTGAAAAAGTATTTCAAATGTGTATCTTACAGTGTACTAACATACAGGCTCCTAACAGTAAACTTTAAAATATCCAAAAATGCATAAAATAAAATAATATTTGTGAAGAATTACATGGATTGTTAACAAAGGGAGACACACAAGTGGCCAAGGAAGGCACATGATGGTGCGCTCAGAGCCCTAGCTACAAAGAAATATGCGTTCAGTGTGCAGTGGTATGTCCTTCCCAGCCACTTGGTATCTACAATCAGGGGCGTGACAATGATAAGGTTTAGTGAAGGAAAATATTTCCATTTATGGAGTGCAAAATTACACAAATCACATTGCAGATCGCTGATGTGTTTATTTCAATTTATTTTATTTTATTTATTTATTTTTTTGGCAGAACCAGGGATTGAACTCAGGCTTCCCAGGCAAGCACTATTCTACTAAGCCATCTCCCTCACCTCTTTACTTCAATTTAATCTATGATTCAACTAAGCTACTGTGTTCATGAGTGTTTAGGGAAGTGAAATGATAAGCCTATTAAGAATGATTTTTTTTTTTTTTCCTGGTCCCGCCGGCTCAGGCTGCCTTAATGGCGGATCTGGTAATGCAGGTGGAATTGGGGATCGAACTGCGGTATGCTGCACCTGACTGCATTTGCAGGAGCAGGAGCTTAAACAACTGAGTTAACCAGCAGGCCCCAAACAGCTTATATAAGCCTTTCCTTCCTTTAATTTGGGTGTCAAGTATTTTGTCCCAACAATGAGTAAAACATAACTGAGAAAAAGTCTTAAACTTTTCTTCAAGCAAAAATTAAGAACAAAAAGGGTTCACCTGGGGCAACTTCTGAATGGAACTATACATGCTAATTTATTGTTTTCATTATTATAATTATTTTTTGCATTTTAGGGAAGGGTCTATAGGGTGTTCAGGGTCTCACTACTAGATTGGACTCCTGGTGATGTGCCTGTTTACAGTTTCCCAAGAGCTGGGATTCCAGGTTTGTGCCACCACACCCAGTCTCAATTGCTTGGGGCACATCCAACATGACAGGCCCTGAGGATCAAATGGCTGGCCTCTGCACCTGCCTAAGCTGGTGCTTTAATCTGGTGGGCTATTTGGCAAGCCCAGTAATGGAAATTAACCAAACACTGTTGAGGAATGGAAGTACAAAGATGAGATTTGATTGGAGGCAGTGCAGGACAATTTTCTAGCATTGTGTGAATGTTTTAGTCAGTGATCCACTATGTGATGCAGTTTTGAAAACTCGAAATACACACTGACTTGTTGGTGTGTTTCTTAGTATATTCATTATCCCTTGCAAAGCTTTTGTACCATCATTTTTCACACTGCAGATATGTCAGCAGTTTTCATTAATCAAAAAAAAAAACTTTGAATTTACAAACATAATACTCTAACAATCTAAATTGTAAGCTACTAACAGTCTTTGATTACACTTGAATTTTCTGTGTATATTAAAGTTACCATGTTATTACTAAGACAGCCTGCAATACATGCGTATGAAGATGCACAAAATTATCTTAATGTAGAATACACATAATCCTGTTTCCCCTAAGAACAGTAATGACAAAGGAACTTGGCTTTAATTATAAACATGCATCAACAGGTTTTGTGAAGTGGTTCCACTTTAATTTCTGGAAATGTAGATTTCAAGGCATATAAAAACATCTTGTGCTTTACTACACACTTTTGTTATTCGTCTAACCAAAGAAAAATGATGTTTAAAGTCCTGAAGTATAACTAAACGGCTCTTCACTTCTATTTGCTTTAATTTCCTTTTGCAGGAGTTCACTTGACTACACACTAATTTTTGAAAATTATAGCCTCTGTAGGTCAGTGTCTTTTTAAGATTTCTTGCATTACCCAAAATGGCTAATATAATCTACACTTGCATGTATGATCTTCCTCCATGAAATTCTTTAGAGTGATGGCTTATATTTCTTACACTGCCACATGAAATAAATAAGATTTCCCATAGGGCAGCTTCATGTTTAATGTATATTCTTACCCGATGTAGTAACATAAACTAAATGAGGAGTAATTTCTAAAGTTACTGTGTTTACTGGTTACAATATTTTTGCTCATAATCATCAATTTCAGTATTCCATATGTTCTTTGAGCCTCTACTAACCTCACAATGAAATGATTATAAGATTTTCACACTTAAAGTAAGTGAGAAAAAGGAAAGTTCCCCTATGTCACCGCATGATGGATTTGCTGTCAGTGTAAACGTATTGAATATTTCAAGAACTAGTCAAATTATGGAGAATGCAAAACAGTATAGATAGCACCCTTAGAAATAAGCAAGAAATACTATTCAAAGTTGACACATGTCACTACATCACAGACAGAAAATATTTTTAGGAATTGTTTTCTTAAATTTTTGTTTTCCTATTTGCCAATAGGACCTCAAAATTAATTTAATTTGTAATTGTAATCATCAAGCGAAGATACGCACAGCCACTGCTTTTATTCAACATGGTACAGGAAGTCTTAGCCAGAGGAATCAGGCGTGAGGAAAAGAATAACGAATGTCGAAATCAGAAAAGTCAATTTGTTAGTGCTACAATGAGATGCTCTATTGCACAGAGAAGTCCCAAAACTCTCAAAAGGAAGCTATTAGAACTAAGAAATGGATTCAGCTAAGTTACAGGATACCAAATCAACTGTCAGTATCAGTTCTATTTTACAGGATAATAGTGAATTAACACAAACTGTAATCAAGAGCATACCCTCATTGAGGATAACTGCAAAATGTTTAAAGACAAAAATAAATTTAGTCAATGACAGAAAAGATCTTTACAATTAAAACTAAAATACTGACAGAAGAAACTGAATTGGACACAAAACATGGAAAGATATACACTATTTATGGATGATAAGGATCAACAGCTGAAATATTTATACTACCAAAGCATGGTTTACATATTCTATGCACATCCTATCAAAGGACCAATACCAATTTTCACACAATTGGAAGAAAACATTGAATTCAGGCACCTAAATTGGCTGAATGACAATGCAGTGCCCATCTTTGACAGGTGTAGACAAAGGAAGGGGTATAGAAAGGAGGAATCATGATGTGTGTGTATGGACAGTACAGTTGGGATAGATAACACTGTCTTCTACATAATTCTATGAGAGGCAAGATTTGCACTAATGGTGGTTGGACAGGATATTATGTCAGCTTCTAGTGCTATAGACAACCTACTAGGAAAATAACAAGGTAGAAAGTATTAATTATTGAATCTTTGATAATTCAGGTATAAAAATAAGATACATAAATAGCTACACTCTCTTAATTTACTGATATGAGACATCTGCTATAATAATGTCTGTAAGTATAATATCATGTATGCACCTTGTACGATACCAAAACATTATGAAAACAGTTTGCAAAGTATTAATTTATCAAATCCGTCCTGTTAAGGTATCTTAAAACTGTCTCACTGATATTTGTACTTCAATAAAAAAAAAGTGGTTAAAAAAAATCAAAAAATTTATATGGAGCCATACTCACAAAGTAACACAAACAGCCAAGACCATCCCAACATAAAAACACACAGGAGGAGGCATTACACCTCCTAACTTCAAGCCATACTGCAAAGCTCAGTAATAAAAAGAGCATTCTATTGGCATAACAACAGAGATAGAATAGTTAACACAATAGAGGGGTCAATTTAAAACAATTTACATCCACAGCAAACTGACATTGACCAAAGGCACAGTGAAAATGTGGTTAGGATTTTTTTCAATAAATATGAACTGTTTTGATTATTAAAATGCAAAATAAAGAAATTAGATACCTATATATTAAAAATATTAACTCAAACTGGATTAAAATCTTACATTTAAGATGTCAACATAAGGAGCTACTAAAAATACAAGGGAAAACACTTGAAGATGTGGAATAGACTGGGATATTTAATACAAGTTCCCCAAAGTGCAAGAAACAGCAAAAAATAGAAAAGTAAGCAAACAAAAAACAAAAAAGCTACTGAAAAGCAAAAGTAACATTCAAAACCCGTGGAATGGAAGAAAATATACAAGTTGTATATGTGTCAAGGGACTGCTCTATCTATGGAAGGAATTCTGAATGCTCAACAGCAAAAACTAATAATAATCTAATTAAAAATGGGCAGTAGGTTCAAATAGAAATTGCTCCAGAAAGGGTCACAGCAATGGCCAACAGGCACATGAGAAATGCTCCCCATCACCAATGGCCAGGGAACCGCAGGCCAGAAGCACACTGAGGCACCGCTTCCTGCTTAGAAGTGTCCGTTATCAAAGGAAGAGTAATGATGGAAAGTGCTGGTGACGCGGAGCAAGAGCAATGCTGCACACTCGGACAAGCACCAACTATGTCGACTGTTTTCCTAAATAGTACTGAGGCTGCTCAACACTCCACAGCCAGAGCTGCCATGTGTTTCAGTGTTCCTCTTCCGGGAACCGCGAGGAACTGGAAGCAGTAAGTCAAAGAGCATCTGCGCTCTGGGGTTTGCTGAAGAACCTCTCATAACGGCCAAGAAATGTCAACAACGTAAGTTTTGGTCATGTAATGAAGGGATAAAGAAAATGTGGTACACTCACAAGCAGAAGAATATTCCACCATGAAGTAGAAGAAGTAAATGCTTCCTTTTGCAACAATATTCATGAAATTGGAGATTATTGTAAATAAAATAAGCCACCACAGAAAGCCAAGCACTGAATGATATCATAAATATGTAGGACCTGAAACAGGTGACATGGAAGAAGTTGAGAGCAATGTTCGCCAAAGCCTAGGGTCTCTCTCCCTTCTTCTCCACCCTCTCCCCTCTCCTTCCTCTCTCTCTCTCTCTTTCTCTCTTGAAAACTATGCTTTTCTTTCATAGTAGAAAAAGGAATAAAATACATTTACAAGGAAAAGAGAGGCATATATAACCTGGGTTATATAAGTCTGGGTGTGGTGGTGCAGGCCTGTAATCCCAACACTGGGAAAGTTGAAAACAGGAAGATTACTACAAGTCCAAGCTGAGACCATGTACCAAATACATATCAGTCAATCAATCTGCAACAAGACTGTTGCGTAAGACTGCAGAACTGGCACAAATACATGACATGTACAGATGTAGAATAGATATTGCTGAAATAAAGATATATATATATATATATATATATATATATATATAATACATGCATTAATATGAAGTTGTCCTCCTAATACCATACAACTGATTCACAACATAGCAAACCTTAGAATTCTTTAAAACTGAAGAATTCTTAGAAGAAAGCAGCACAACATCTTATGACCTTGTACTTGACAATAACATCTTGGCTTTGACACAAGGGAATTGTCAACAATAAAAAATGTAAAATCAGATTTTATGAGAATTTTAAAAATCATTGCATCATGTATGAGGTATAGGACAAACCCTAAAAATACTTTCACATTATATACCTGATAAAGAAGCAAATCCCAGAATATGTAGCTAAGCACTAAAACATGACAACAATAGAATCCTGATTTAACTATAGGCACAGCACTTAAACTGGTGTCCCTCTAAAGATTTAAAAGCACCAGTGTTAATGGAGAAAGACACTTAATGTCAATAGTAGGAAACAAATGAAAAGGATAATAAAGTGGTGTCTTGGTTCGTGAACTTACTTTGTTCTCTGATTTGGGAAAAGACGGTCATATTGGTGATTGTGTGGGGAAGACAGCTGTGGTTGTGTCTGTCACTTGGTACGGTTTCAAAACAAAGAGAAAATCATTTGCCAACAGAAGCATGGATGGACAGAGTAGCCACTGGTGCCTCATATTCCTTACAATATCTACTGTAAAAGGCAAGCAGAAAATAGAAAGTGCTATGGAGGATGTAGAAAAATAAGAACCTTTGTATTCTCTTCTTGGAAATATAAAATATTACACCACAATGGTAACAATGTAGAAGGCCTCCAAATATTAGCAATAGAATTACCACGAGACCTTCAATTTCACTCTGATTATGCACTAAAGGATTTAGGAGCAGGACCTCTGGGGCACCTGGATGGCCATGTCTCTAGTGACACTATTTCTAAAGAGCTGAAAATTGAAAGCAAGGAGGTATGGAACCCTAAATAAATAGAACTGAATAAGCAGTATATCCACACAATGACACTTTCATGTTACAAAGGCCGTTTTAGAATATGGTGGACCAATAAAGTCTCAAACATATTATGCAAAGTAAAGTAAGCTACCACAAAGAGAAAAATTCTAAACATATACATGACATACTCAGAATAGTCAAACTTAGGTACTGAGGTCTTAAAAAATATCTCAGGGAAAGGTATTGTCTGATGTGTATAAAGCTCTGTTTCACAAAATGAAAACAGGGATAAAATGGATTATCATAGTATGTACGATATTCTGCCTGCATTTAGTAGCACTGATCTGAACTCTGCAGCATGATTTTGATAGTAATTTATATAACATGTGCATTTTACCACCATCAAATTAAAGAAAAAAAGATATGATACAAGCCATTTTATTGTTATTTAAAATATGTATTAATTTAAAAAAGCTTCTTTACAAAGACACCACTATGACATTCATTTAATGGATGTGTAGTTGCTTAAAGGTAAAATTGCAATTAAGACTTTAAGACAAGAATGAGGAACCGATCATCCTTAATCAAATTAAACAGCAAAACTGTCTAAAGTTCCTCTTATCAAATAAAGACATGCAGATGTTAGATTTTACTGTTACTACTCTACACCATCCTTCTCTTTATGTACCTTTCTACAAGAAATGTGTTTTTAGGATTTCCAGACTAGGAGTGAAAATCACACAATTACCAGAGTCACAAGCACATCAATGGCTTTAGAACCACAGGGATTTAAAGAAAGGTGGATGTACAGTTGCCTAAAGGGGAACGATCGGCAGTCCGTGGTGACACACAGGCTGTCATTACGCAAACAGCTGCAAAGCAGGCTGTCTCTGCCGCTGGACCTGCGCAGACGCAGCTCCAGGTGCGCCTGTCTCCTGTCTCCTGTGCCAGAGCCTGCGGCTCAGCAGGTGCAAGGGCAGGTAGGTAGGCCAGCTAGAGCAGTCAGGGCAGGCGAGCTTTGGCTCCAAGAGCGATGGACCTTATCTTTGGGCACTGGGGCAATTAAAAGATCAAAAGGTTTCCTGCAGTTCCAGCCCCAACAAGATAATTAGAACCACCAATTGAGTTTTGATTTGATGCATATTTTTCTTGCCAATCCCTGATAATAAAATGACATTCATAATCCTACTATCTTCCATGTACAATTAGTACTATTTTGCTCCAATTTGTTAATTTAACATAAAAGCTAAGTCTTCATTTATAAGTATATTATTACAACTTGATAAAAGATGAAACGGAAATCCTTTTACAGTGTTCATAAATTAGATAGCTATGAAAACATTTGGTCATTTATTTACTCTCCTTTTAGAGTTTACAACTACTGAAGTCATATTGCCTTAAAAACAAACAAACAAAAAAAGAAAATATTATTTAGCTCACCATTGGCAGAGGTTTCGGTCCATAATCTGCTGGGTTCAAGACAGGGTGGCCCATGGCATAGGGGAAACCGTTCACAGTGGCAAAAGACAGCAAAAACAGAGAACCTCACTTTTAAAAATGTATTACTTAAAATGTGATCCACAAGTTAATGCACCAGCAGATCAAATATATAAGAATTCATTCGATAAGTTAATGGGGCTACCAAAGGAGCATGATTTTTAACTAGAAAACTGTGTGGATTCCTTAGTGGATAGGCAGCTCCGATCACTGCTCCACTTGTAATGGCTGGAGCAGGAGGACCACCCAGGAAGGTAATCCCTTCTTGACTTTATCAAGCTTACAGTCCAGGATGCACAACTCAGAAAAGGAATAGGAAACAGAAGGCAATTGTAAGAGTGCAGTTATATAAAAAAGATTACTTGATAATAACAGCAATGGGTGCATGAAGTGTGTCCTGGGGTTAGGGGCAAGAGCACGCAGGACTCAGGGAAGAAATCAAAGAAAGATTCTCAGAGGTTGTGCAGCTTAAGAAATCAGCTGGGTGCAAAAGCATTGAATTCATAGAAAGACAGCTACAAATAGAGAAATGAAAATAATGAATGCTTGTAAAACATCCTAAAGATGCAAAAGGAAAAGCTAAGGATAGAACTCTGTGTAGGATAACTGTTGTTTGGCAGGTACGTCGATGATAGAATGGTCCTGATCTTAGCCAAAAGGCCAAGAAGTGATTTAAAATAATGAACTATTATAACATCATTGAAGAAAATGAAGTTAGTTCTTTTGAGCTACATGTAGGAGGAGAATACATCGTATAATAGTGACAACAACTACACTAAATACACGAAAAGAAAATACTGAATACAATTCCAGGAAGAAAAAGTGCAAAATAAAATTATGAAAATAAAAACATGACCCAGCACTGAATTATCAAGAAAAATGTAGTGTGTAACACAGCTACCAAAGAACAAATTAAAAATTAAGAACGTAGTTTCAGGATTTAAACAAGGCAGACTGTTATATATAGAAGTGTTTTAGGGAAGCTCATCCCTAGAATTCTCTGTAGAATATCTGGCAAGACTGTGGCATAAATATGTAGGTTACTTGGATGGATTCCAAGTGAAACAACTAAAATGATGAAAGGCATGGCTTACAAGGGCAGATTAAAAGAAAACAAAAATATGTACAATTTCAGAATGTCAGAAACTAAAGAAAAAACATTATGGCTTACAAATATTGGAAACATGTAAATTTGAGGGAAAATAGCTTTGTGTATGACACTGCAGTTATTAACTGTCTTAAATAGTAGAAATCTCTCTAGCAAAAATACGAATATTTTTAGTAAGAATCATTTAGACAAATGATCCAAAACTGGGTAAGATTTAAGGCCCCTGGTTAGACACATTAAACATTTCAGTAGTAATAATCATGCCAACGTTAACAGTCATAAGGACCATCTCACCAGGGTAAGGTGGGTCAAGGTACAGGTGCAGGACGCTTCCCGACCCCAGCTGTGCTTTAAACTTAGAGGGGCTTATTCATAAATTTGGAGCGTGTCTCTGTTACTGTGTCTCAGGGAAAATGGCTGGATTTGGATCTGTAAGACCCAGTTTGCGGTGCTGGTAACTTGCATTCTCAGTCCTGAAGCTCACCCCTCAGTGATGACTGTAAGCCTCACACTTATTGTGAGCTTGTGAAGAGCCACTGCACACACACGTGTAAGGCTCACCCTTAGGGAGATGTCATCAAATACTAATGTGAGTTTAATGTGTCAGAAGCAATGGGGTGAGGGCTGAGGAGAAGAGCACCTAAGATGAGGCTATTTTATCTCTCGTGTGGTTCTGAGAGAATCCGGCTCCTCTGACCCTGTAGCTCTCTGAATTGAATGCTGTTTTCTCTCAGGTTGGTTCTTTTTTATATTTATTTATTTTTATTTTTTTCTGTAATTAGGACAGGGTCTATGGGGTCTATAGGGTCTCGCTATGTAGATCAGACTCGTAGTGATCCTCTTGCTTTCAGCCTCCGAAGCACTGGGATTACAGGTATGTGCCACCATATCCAATCTCAATTGCCATCTCAGCACACCCTGCAGGCAGGGACCACACTGCATGCCAGGGATTGAACCCTGACTGCTGGGTTCTGCCTAAGCAGGTGCTTTAGTCCGCTGAGTGTCACCCCGGCCTTCAAGTAAGTTCTTGACTTGAAGGCATGGTCCTATTCATTCCTCCTCCTAAATGCCACTTTCAGAATACTCTTCTTCTCTCCTCTTGAACACTTGTAACCTACAGCCTGTGTCACTGCTCCATCATAAATATTATGGTTCCTGACGTCACTACATCCCATGGTTCCTAAAAGTGTTTTGCTCTTGGTTGGCAGTCACCATCGCCAATGTGACCCACATGATTTTTGTGTGTGTGGTTTTAATACCCACACAGGTGACCCACTCCTGTGCCCAATGACCCATTGTGACTTCTTCGATTCCTACACTGTGCTTTGTACATTCCCTCAACCATCACTCCCAAGGTCATGCTTTTCAGCTTATCACTGGTGAAACTGCAACTATAATATAATTATTGCAATTTCTCCATAATCTCAGACTGCTCTTTCTTAGATTTCTTATATATTTCAATTATACATTTCTTATATATTTCAATTAAGTGTCATGTTGCTGTTTCAGGCCCACCAAGACTTCCACTCTATGGATTCTACCACCCTGTGGCAGTGTGCTGATTACCCACTGTTGAAGACAGAAAATAGGACTTTAGAAACCACCTTAGTTTGGAATTTAATGAAAAAAATGGTGAAATCATCCAAACAAATAAATAAAAAATTGGCAAAGTGTCCATGAGGAAATCTATAAATGGCTGACTGCCTCTTTAAACAGAAAGCCACAGAAGCCAGGTTGAGGAAAAAAAGAGATAACACAGATCAGAAATGAAAATAACAGTGATGACTGGGTTTAGTGGAAATGAGGAGAGTGAAAGTAGAGAACATTCTAATAAGTGATATGAAGACTGTCGAAGTTCTAGTAGTTGAACAATTTCACATATTCAGACATTCAAAAGACCACCACTGCCCACGTTTTCATGAAAAATAAAGATTGGAATTCCTAGAACTTTTAATTTCTGGAAAGTTTAATATTAGAATGCTCAAAGGGCCACAAGTTTCTACGTTCAAATTTTTAAGTGGATAAATTACAAAGAAAGATTAAGCCAACTTATGATAATCACTGAGGAAGTACAGGATGTAATAAAGGAGAGTAACTCTTCCAGAGAGGAAAGGAGGGGCTATACATTTGTAGGGACAGGACTTTGTGGACAAGAAAGTAAAATGGGGGTCTCTTTAGGCCCTCCATATCATCCTAACTAAAAGGAGTTAAACTTTACTAGAAAGATTTCCCTGGGAGGCAAATGAAAGACAGGGATGAAAGGAAAGAAGAGAGAGAGAGAGAGAGAGAGAGAGAGAGAGAGAGAGAGAGAGGAGAGTGAGAGAAAGAAAAAGAAGGGAGGGGAGAGGGAGGGAGGAGGGAGCGGGCAGTAAATGTCCTTAGACTTGCACCAAGAAATCAGAAAAAGTACAGGCAAGACACAGAGAGAAAGCCAAATGCACAAACTGCCCAATTGATAAGCCACTCCCACCTCCAGTAAGATGTAGTGTGATCCAGGGCTGGATTGCTGATTTAATTTAATATAGTACATGATCACACCACGCACCACACAGCACCTACATGTATGAGTGTCCACTCCAGAGTCAACACACTAGCCACTCTAGGGTCACTAGGCGGTATAGTAGGCTGCTCATGCCCCCTCACTAACTCTAAGCTAACCATGAATAAGGTATCACCTTGCCCACTAGCTGCCCAACCCAAAGACTTTACAAGGGAAGGCAAGAACAAGTAAACCCATCAAAAAAAAAAAAAATTATGCTGTACATAACGTGCCAGAAAAAGTGACGCCAGGCTGGGCTGAGTTAGTGTCCTGGTGGGCCGTGTGGACAGCAGAGCACTGCACTTGCTCCCCAGGTGATGATGCTGGACTGAGAAGGAGTTCTGAACAGTTACTTGAGAAACAACTACTACTCCATCCATCCTCTCATCTTGGCTCCTCAAAATCCAATTCTAAAAAGACAAAGCCTATAAATGGCCATATGCAGCCCAGCACAGCACAATATAGGAAAAACAGATTAGAATTAGAAGATGTAGACTGAAAGTCAAACTCACTTGGCCCTCTGAATTCTGATCAGGTGCAATGTTTTTCAGCCTCCGGATTTTTATTGTCAAATCAAATGAAGAATACCTTCTCTGTTCATGATCCTTGAAGCAAGGGTGGGAAATGCTTGTGAAATTTCACAACTATTTTATTATTTGGGGGAAATAAATACAGTAAGGTCTGCAATCTCAATTATTGCACTGAAGTAGTCATGGTTTGGGTCTGAAATATCCACTAAATCCATGGGCTAAAGACTAGCTAGTCTAGGGCCAGGAAGATAGCTCAGTAGAATAAGGGCTTGCCTGGCAAGCACAAGGGCCTGAGTTCCTGAGTTCAGTCCCCAGTTCACTTGCTAACCTGTGGTACCATTCAGAGACGGGGCAGCCATGAGGGGAGAGGTCTTCCTGGCGGAAGTGCCTCATTTGGCGGAAGTGCCTCAAGAGGAAGAGCCTTGCTTGGCGGAAGTGCCTCATTGAGGGTATACCTTTGAGGGTACTTAAGCACCCATGTTTCTTCCTGCTGGCCTTTGAGAAATGATGACTTTCCTCCACCACACTCTATCATATGAAATGCTGTCCTGAAGTGAGTTCAGAAGCAGTGGAGCCAACTGACATTGAATTTAGACAACAACCCTTGTCTTTTTCACGTTGATTTTCTACAGTGTTTTGTGAAAATTTTAGAAAGCCAGTACATGCAGAGGCCCAGGGAAAGAGATTAATGAAAATGATTTCACATTCTCTGTCACCATTGTCATTAATTTGCATAACATTTAGAGTTAATCCCATTTAATTTTTTAAATGGTCTCGATCATATTTTGATCAAATAACAGTTCAAATAAAGCAGAAAACAATTTTCTACTTGATGTGGTCTGAAACCATGTGGTGCTTTTGGTTCACTAATATTTCTTAATAAGGTTACATGGAAATAAAATGGGATGTAAGACAAATTAAATACTTTCATTAAACTAACAGGAATAAAAACCTTGTTAACCTCTAAAATCACTTTGCATTATATTATGTAACTGAAAATTACTGGGAAAGCGTGTTCCTACACATTATACTGAACAGCAACCAAAAAATGTAGAGGAGCATTGAAATGCTATAAAACCAAAATAAATCAGAAAACTCATGTTACAATTAAGTGGGATGGCAAGATTTTAAAGAAGAGGTCTTGCAGGTGCCTTCTGTAATGCTTTTCTTCCACCCATCATCAATACTTGAACTTGTGTTGAATTCTGAAATGCACATTAACTCTTGCGAGCGCAGCATCCATAAGGAAGCCATCAGGCAGTGTCTCGTGATACTTTTCTCACAATGTAATTGTGTGGGCATGGTGGCCAGCCTCAAGGGAAAGAAGAAATGAAAATGAATAAGCAATCAAAGAGGATGATACTAATTTCTATTATAAGATGGAAAAAAATAGATAAGCTGTGTGTGATGATACACACTTCGAATACCCGGGCTCTGGAACAGCGAGACAAAAGAATCTTGAATTCAAGACCAACTGGAAAACTTAGGACTGAGGGAGACCCCTGTCTCAAAATTTAAAAAAGACCATGGGTGTAGCTCAGTGTGAAGGCACTGGGTTCAGTCTACATTATGTGCTAGTACTGGTACTACTACTACTAATGATAATGATAATAATAATAAATAATGATAATAATAACAATAATAATTGGCAGAAGTGTCAGAAATTAATGTCTATGTAACAGAAAAAAATCAACCAGAAGTTGCTCTTCTTTTAACTGAAGATTCCTAACATCTTAGAAAACTGCATCTAGCTTATACATTCATATTATATTGTTGTCAATGTCTCACAGAGGTGTTGTGGAATACTTTCAAAGTAGGCTTATTCTACAAGAAAGTTGGTAAGAAATGGTTATGTAACAGAGTGAAAAAGAAAGCTTCTAAAGTTACTGAATTTTGACCTGTTTTTAAATAGAAAACATACTGCTGCTTTAAATGCACAAGTCATTACTGAGACATACTGTTGAATTAGATATAAACTCTACTCAGTCCAATAAAGAGTAAGCATGTATTTGGCTTATTTTGTTTTTAGGTTTTCTTTTGCCTAACATGATTCCTAGATCTAGTTCTATGGACGACAGCAAACATGAACGAGAACTTGGAAATAAAACATAAATATGAATGTTCAATCATTATGAATATAGTGTGTTAGATTTTGTTTTTCTGTAGACATTGTTACCAAAAAAGTTAAAGGCTATTAATATGTAACTTAAACTGCAGGGGAAAAATATAAAAAAATAATAACGTAGAAAAATTGCATTATTAAACCAGACATATATGTGCTAATATTGTATAGTCTCTCTAGTATAAGAAATTAAAAGAAGAAATACAAATAGAAAACTATAACAACAACTCAAAAGAATTTAGTCAGATAGTTAGCGTAAACTGAATTGCATTGTTTGCAGGGTATCAATCAGCTTCTCTTCTGGATGGTTAAGTTTGCAGATCAAAATTTCGAGAAATGGAAGGGCTGCAAGGTCAGCCAACATTTTGGCCCTACCCTTTCAAGGTCAGTGAAGACTCAGGACATAGGAGAACCTGTACTGTAACATCATGGAACTTAGTTGTGCCCCCAATTTTCTGATCAAGAAGATTATGGAGCCAGAGAGGAATGTGATCAATGATCTATAGTGTGCCTAAGGAGAGTCATATGGAGAGAAAACTTTCTCTCAGGCTTTCACAGAGAGCAAACTGATCAAACAATGGCTGTGCCATCCACATGGCTGATACAGAAATAGGATCAACAGAGTGAGGTTTAGGGTTGTAAGATAAACCCTGAGGGGACTTGACTGATCTCATTCAATACAAAAGTTACATTTTTTGCTATATGAGTCTTGCTTTATCTCGGTCTTAACTATCCAGCAGAAAAGTGTAAAAACAAGGTATATAAAATAAGGCCATAATAATAAACTGAGCTGTAAATGGCTCTAGTCAACAACTTCTTCAAACAAAAAAAGGGGGATACAAAGGAAGAACCATTCTGTGTCTGTATAAACAGTACAATTAGGATAGATATGCAGTACTTTTGAGTAGTTCTATGGGAGGAGGGATTTCCACTAATAGTGTTTGAACAAAGTGTCCTGTCTGCTTCTTGTACTGTGGATAACTGCTAGGAAGATAACAACGTAAAAAGTATTAATTATTGAAAGGGTACTATAATTCAGCTTTAAAAAAATAGGTATATAGCTGCATTCTCTTAATTCATTGACTAGAGGCAACTGCTCCAAAAGTGTTTGTAGATAGAGTATCATGTATGCACCTTGTACAACAAAAAGCCACTATGAAAACAATATGCAATGTATTGAATGTTGAATCTGTCCTACTAATTTGATTTGAAACTGTCTCATTGCTATTTGTTCTTCAATAAAATAAAAATTAAAAAGAAAAATTACATTATTTTGATAATGTAATTATCAAATGGCAACTGGACCGAAAAGTATGGTTGTGGGGCTCCCGTGGACCTCAGGACAGCAGAGTGCTGCTGTGGAAGGACAGGGTCTTACACTACACTATAGGGAATGATTTGCCAATTTACTGTGAATAAAATATTCCCCAGTGTTTCCCCTTGGCTGTTCTGGACCATGAGGAGCAAGTGTTAGAAGCTTATTTTACTAAACCTGACCTCATAATCTCCAGTGTCAGTAAAACCAAAATGGTCACCCTGACCGAAGTGCAGGAAGGGATTTGGAAGATTACTTTGCATTCAGAAAATAAACCACTCTGTCCAATATCAAGCCTAAATGTCAAGGAATTCTCATAGCCTAAACCCATTTAAGGATTACCTTCAAATCAAGTGCATTATTATCTAACAAGAGAGTAAAATGTTCCCCTTTCCATTTATGGAATATTACACCCGATTAAATTATTTTAAAAGAGATCAATCAATGTGATATGGATCTGTTTTAAAAAGAGGAAAAGGAAAGCTAAGTCAATCTTTTTTCTCCATAGTAACAATTATACTCTAAAGTGCTTTAGTGCTTAAAAAGCTTTCACCTAAATTCTCATATTTATACCCAGCATGCCTCTCACACAACATTAAATCTGTAGACAAATCGTACTCAGCTACTATCAGCAGTATGATGCATTAAAAAAAAACAAAACAAAAAAAAAAAAACAACTACCAGGATATTTTCTTCTAAAACTACCAAATAATCATGGGATATCTTATCTGAACATCAGCATCAACTATCCACTTCCTTTCTACAAAACTAATTGTGTATTTTATAACATTTTTACTTCATTATTTCACAAAGCTATTTTTTGGAATGATAGAAAAACAGAATTGTTAAATGAATAATTACTTAGATTCAGAACTCCTTTATTATTTTTAAATTTTATTCATTTTTATTTATTTAGTGGATACACAGTCTCTACACAGAGTAGACTTGCAGTCATCCTCCTATAGTAACCTCACCAGCACTGGGATTATAAACATACACCAAGCCCAGCTTCAGGCACCCACACAGCTTGTCCAGGGTTCTGGGGCTAGCTAGCATGGCATGCAGTACCAGGGATTAAACTCAGGTCTTTGCATTTGGCAGGCAGGATTTAGACCACTGAGCTATCTCTCCGGCCCATGAATTCCTTTGTTATCAAAGATGTTTTTAAGTTAGCTAGTTTTGACAAAAATCTCTTTGTAATAATATTTATATTTCACTGTCATTATACCATCAAAAATGAACATTCTATAGTATGTCTTTGTACCAAGGATTGAACTCAGGACCTTATGCTTGCCAGGCAGGCACTTAAGCCACTGAACTATCTCCCCCGCCCTAGTAAATCTTTCTTGAGAGTATCAAACCAGGGAGTGGCATTGTTCTTTTTTTTTTTTTTTTTTTTTTTTTTTTTTTTTTTTGGTAGAATCAGGGATTGAACTCAGGGCTCTTTGCCTGCCAAGCAAGCACTTATTCAACTGAGCCATCTCCCAAGCCCTGCATTGTTCTAATCATCTTTCAAGAAGCCTCTACCCATGCCAATCCCTGCTCCAAACTAAATTTCCCCCTTGGCTTTCACTGGGAGCTATCAGCACCTTGACACATATTTCTCTAGCTACATCTGTCTACCAGAATACTTCATTGTTCTAATTAGGGCCACTACCTTACACACCTACCATTTTCTACAACTGCCATGTAGATAGCCCAGGTGTTACAACAGCAAATATTTTTTCCAATACATAATCGAAGGCCTACATGGATCCATATTGGAGGTGGTGAGGGCTTTCTAATTCTTCAGATGCCAAGTTACGTGTGGAGAGGTTGAAGCTGGGAGGCAAACAACTTCTTCACAGTGGGGTGGAGGCAAGTCAGGGCCTTGGAGGTGGCTTTAGGCAGGTTCCAACTTAAGTGCAAGCCTCTGAGATGCTCCTTAATTCATATCTCAAGTTACTTTCTCCTGTGGTATAAACCTCAGATTTGTCATAGACTTTACATCATCTTCATGCTTTTACTTCTCAAAAAGAGTACATGTTTCACAATATTTTGTATATTTTCAACAGCTGTGGAATGTCAGAATGCCGCTCCCACATCACTGTTGACTTTAAGAACTGGCTATTCTCCAACACGAAGATGTGGGGGAGAGACAGGGAGGGAGACAGGAGAGAGGGGGGTTTCGATTCTTTAGGAGGGTAATGTAGCAAGGGTGCTACTACAAAGAGATTGATTGACATGGCAGTGACATTATAAAGGTCACAGAGAGCTCATAGTAGCAAGGATATAATGGGAAATCTGTAACCCAGCTTTATGGGCTCTATTAGGAGACGCTAGAGAGAATTTTCAATAAACTCAAAGAGGGCCAGCCTGATGGCTCACTGGACTAGAGCACCTGCTTAGGCAGAGCTCAGCAGCCAGGGTTCGATCCCAGGCACACTATGCTGGCCCTGCCCTTGGGGCATGCTGCGATGGCAATTGAGACTGGGCACAGTGGCACACATCTGTAGTAGCACACACTTGGGAGGCTGAAAACAGGAGGATTGCTATGAGTCTGATCTATGTAGTGAGACCTTGTAGACCCTCTATCCACTGTACTAAATGCATAAAAAATAATGAAGAATTTCATGTGATGGATATATATTGATACCACCATCAAAGCAGAAAAGGATAATGGCAAAGCTTTACCATGTCATTTATTGTCTTTCACCACATGACTTCCAACATTTAGAAACTTGCAAGCTCCAGGAAACGCACTTTACAATGACAATAGCAAAGGGGGATTATAAGCACTCATCTCTTTCCATTACTACAAATGCGTGTAAATACACTTAGCCATGTTAATCAGTGGAACAGAACTGGTAGTAATGAACTTGGAGATGGCATGCAGCTTCCATGCATAAGTTTCAGTGAGACTGTTTTAAGCAAAACTCCTCATAGCTCTATGTGCACATCCTTGAGAGGCCCCCAGGAGGACCCTTGCAGGGTAACATCCAACCCAAGTAGGCACTTGTTTGGGTGAGATACAATTCTCCTCTTTCTAAGTTCAAGTTCTATGCCCAATCAGTAGGACCCTGCAATGTGCTCTGCCTCCCTTTCTAAGGGATGTCCCAGAAACTAACAACATTGATTTCATAGAAAACCATCAGTCATGTTATACGCATCTTCAGATTAGCATTGACTGCTTACTTTCTTTTTATTTTTCCAAATCCTTCCTTTCAAAAGTTCTCCATTGATTACCCTGACACCTGCTGGCCAGGGCACAGTGGATTCTCTTTCTTTCAGCAAATTTCTGCAATCAAAGACTTTTAGAGTTAAATTCTGTGACTGTTTAGAAATCCTTTCAGTTTCAGTATCTGCAGTAGCTAGTTAGCTGCTAGCATTCTTTCACTGGAAACCATGAAAAGCTTCTAAGGTAATTCCCCCATTTCACATGGGCAGGATTTGACTCTGTGCAGAAATTGATACCTGCTGTGATTAACACACCCCCAAAATTATAAGCACGACATGGGCTACCAGAAAAGCAAACGTGAATTTTCATGGTGTCTTCCTGAATCACAGACAAAAACTGGACAGCAATAACTTGCTTTTTTTTACATTTTTTTCCACAATAAGGTCAGTTTGCAAACTGCTTAGCCAATAGAAAGAGTAAAACAATTAACTATCGTATGAGCCATACTTTTCATTACATATTTGTTATTTTTTTCAGTTCTTTTATTATGGATTTACTTCTAGCTCCAATTGAGTTCTGCAGACTGCCCCAGTTTTTGGCAAAGATATAATAAAACGACAACTACATCATCAATCATACATAAAGCTGTTGCACTTGCAAGTGTCTGCGATAAACGACAGAATTACTTCCTCTGGCTCTAGGAAACTCCATTGAGGGATGTTTTTAAAAAATTGTGCACAAATGATAACATATATAATCTCTTCCATTATTCACAACTCTTCAAAGATAAACCATCCTGAGAGTAAACTGCCTAATTAAAAACTGTATCTTAGTTAGCATCAAGAAAAGTAAGAGTTTGGAGTTTTAATTTAGGCATTTAAAACTGCAAATTTTGTAATGGTGTTGAGTAATCACGTTATTTTATGCAAAGCATGTGTTGCTCCCTATAACTTTGTGAGAAGAAAATTTCTTAGATACCTAGAAAGAAAAGTAAAATTTATTAAATATTCTATTAAAATATGCTAGACCCTGAAGGCATGTTTTACATGAACATAAATCTTAATGTATTTTGTAAAAATATCAGAGATGTAATTTAAGGAACCGTTCAGAGGTGCAATACTTTGCATTGCTCTGAAGATCTTTGCAACTTTACCTCCATAGTTCAGAAGAATAAATCACTGCAGGTTTTCTTTGTTAGTTTTTTATTATAATTGTTTTCCCAGGCCATAAAAATGTAAAGCAAAGTGTACTTTCATCATAAGGAATATTTCACAATTCAGAAATAATCAGAGAACCCTTTTTCAGGTTCAGAGGACTCCCCCCCCCCACAGCCTATGACATAATCCAGGTTGCACATCAGAGCCAAACTCACAGCTGGGAGCCGCATTTTTCACTTAGCTATCACATTCTGTTTAACTTCCAAAATTAATTTAAACGTTTCACCTTGAATCTAAAGGCAGCACGCATTTTTAAAGTAGAAAATTAATGGTCACATAAATTAGGCAATGAAAACAAGAAAGTATAACAACACAGAAACCTGTAAATTCAGCTCCCATATTTCCATATTAATCACAGACCTAGTGCATGCAGAATGAGATTAAGCATTATTTTATTATTACGTAGAACTGAGTAGAAGGTCGCCATTGATTAAGAGCTGCACATGCAAATGGCAAGGATTCTGAGCACTTGGGCCACTCTAGACATTTTTAGACAGTGCCATTTTCTTAAAGATTTCAGGCTCAAACTGCAGGCGAAGGGACATATTGCATAAGATGTCACGTGCTTGCTGCAACTCTATGCATGTTATTGAATTTTCTAGAGCAACCCATAATGATGAATAATTTAAAAGTTAATAAAATATTCAATCTGACTGATCCATTGGTTTAATTTTAAAATAAAGATGACTAATAAAAGGAGTTACACATCCTTATCAAATTCCAGGCACGAGTGCGTGTAAAATACAACCCACACAGAGGGAAACACCAGCAGACACACCGGAGGGAGGCGGCGGCGTGGGGCGCGGGGGGGTGGGGCGGGGGAGTGGGGGCTTGCTCTGTTTTAGCTCAGGCTTTAGTAAGTTTGCACTGAGTTTAATCGTTTGGAGGGGTCGGCCAGGCTGCACTCTCCACAGAGCCAAGAGAAAAACAATTGGGGAGGTGCAAGTTTGGCCGGAAGAGCTCTTTCGGAAGGGTCCGCTCCCATCCATCGCTCTGCTCCCCTAAACAAGCACCTGCAGTAGAGGATCTGATCTGGAATCGAGCTGCCCCTCCCTGGGTGGGGGGTGTGACTGATGCTCTCGGCGGTGCTCAGGCCCCGGATTTCTGCACACCGAGCTCGCCCAGGGCTCCAGCAGCCGGAACCTGAACTGGCTCAACCGCTGAGCCCGCTCCGCCCGCAACTCGCAGCGGCTCTCGGTGGCGAGGCGCGGGAAGGGGCGCGCGTGCCACCGTAGGGTGTGCATGGGGACGGGCAGGAGGGCGGGGAGGGAAGTGACTGCGGCTGTCCCCCCTTTCCAACGGGAGGGAGCGTAGTGTAGAAGGAATACAGGCGAGAGATGCAGACGGGAATAGCAGGGGAGAAACAGTTTTTCCTCCTCGCCAGGGACTCGGCCCACACGCGACACAGAATCACTGCCGCGCTATGACCTCGGAGTGGGGCCGTCAGCCCGCTCTCCGTGGTTTAACCGCGGGCGGAGCGAGCCCCTCCGCGCCAAAAACCAAGCCCCAGTCGTCGCAGGGCGGGAGGCTGAGGCAGGGCGTGGCCAGGGCTGGGGCGCATCAGGGCGGCAGCCAGCGTCCGGGCTCCCAGTGGCCTGAGAGCCTGGTTCCGATCATTAGAGGTACAGTGCAGAACAGGTGCAGCGAGGCCGGCGGCGCAGCCAAGCTGTACCTGAAGCACACGCGATCGAGTCCGCGGCATCTACTCCCTACCCTCCCGGCCGTGGATTCGGTCCCCGCGATCTTCCCTGGCGTAGCACCCGCAGCCCGGAACTCGGCTTGTCCCTTCTAGCCCAAGTCTGGTAGAAGCCTGGGGGGGGGGGGGGCACGCACAAAGCAGATGACCTGAAGCAGATGACCTGAAAGTCACCTGAACAACTCGGCAGTGCACACTGACTCCTGTGTCTTTTAACGCCCGTTTTGCTTCTGTGTCTCATTTTTTTCACTGAACTTAGGAAAAGCTCGGGCCACGCCGCTCCTGCAACTTTTCCACTCCCAGGCCCGGCTCCGGGACTAGGTGGCGCCGCGCGGTTCCACGGACCCCGAGTTGCCCGGGTCTCCAGGGCGGAGCGCAGAGCCCCGGGCCGGGTAGGGCCAGCGGGTGGTTATGATTCGGAACCCGGTCTGAGTCGGGCGGCGGCGGAGGAAGCGATCTCGGTGCCCGAACCTCTCGGGCCACGGATCTCGGAGCGCCCAGAGTCGGCTCTCCAGCTCCCGGCGCTTGGATCCCGCGTCCCCAACTGCGGGGTTGCCTGGCGCCCGCACCTGCGTCCCGGATCGCGGGAGCTCCGGCAGCCCCCGCTGGCCCCGAATTTTCCCCCGACCTCAACCGCCCGACTTCGCCGCACTTTGGTGCGCCGTGGGCACTCGCGAGTCCCTGGGGACTGCCCTCACGCCCGCGCCCCGACCTCACCTCTGCAAAGCCGGGGGACCCCGAGGCTGAGCCCGAGCAGAAGCCAGGCGGCCGCCGAGCTCGGCATGCTGCGGATACCAAGGGTCGGGCCGAGGACGCGCGAGGGGACCCCGCCCGGGCGGGCTCCGGGCTGATGAGGGCCGGGCGTGCGGCGTCGGCGGAGGACGGCAGAGAAGATCATAGCTGGAGCCAAGGAGGAGAAGGAGGATTCCTCGGAGCACGAAGAGGAGGATCGGGTTCCGCCCTAAGCTGCCTGAGCCTGGCAAAACGGCCGAGCCGGGACCCAGCCGGGTGCGCTGTGTACAAACAGAGCGGCGTGCGCCCCGCGCCGGCTCTTATCCGCGCGCCGCCCCCTGCGCCGTTCCCCTCCCCCTCCCTCCCTCCTGCCCCCCTCCTCCGCCGGTCTCCTCCACGCCGCTCGCCTCCTGGTGCTCTCCCGTCTTATTCCCTCCCCGCTCTCCGCCTCCCCTCTCTCTCTCCTCTCTTTTCCTCCCTCCTTCCCCACCCGGTGCTGAAACCGCGGGGAGGCGCCCCAGCCGCTCCCTGGCACCTGCCGCTACTAAGATGCTCCGGCAGGCGCTCACCCGGGGTCTGGCAAGGGGAGCCGACGAGTGAGTCAGACTCTTGGGGGCTCCCTCTGGACACGCACTGGAGTCCCTTCAACTTCATCCTGCAGCAGGGCGGGGAAGAGAAGTTGGGGATTGCTGAAGAGTGGCTTTCGGGCCGCAGGGCTGCGGGAGAGGTGGGAGCTGGGGGAGCGGATTCTCCTGATTTTCCTAGGAGAGGCTCGGGCGCGCTGCCCTCGTCCTGCGGGGGGGGGGGGGGGTCAGGATCCTTAAGGATGGAGGGGGCAGAAGGGTGGAGCCGGGAGGAGACAAGGACGTGCCTGCTGTAAAGCAAGCGGGACATCTGTTTCAGATGAGAAATCAAAGGCGAGCTTTTAGGGGGAAAAATTAAAACCAAGGACAAATTCCCAAAGCATCAGTCGAGCAGATCAAATTTCGCTGCTACCCCAAACTAAAACAAATGGATTGGCTTTTGCCATTGAAACTGATTCAACCAAAACCCAGTCGTCCCTGGCTCGCAATTGTGCTTGTCTTGTTTTCCTTTAGAATGACTGCTGACTGCACGCGGATCCAAAAGAAATCTCACCCTCTCTTTCTGGAAAGAGAAACAGGGGGAATCGAATCTTTCTGGAGAGCAGGAAGTGGGAAAGAACAGGTACTAAGGGAGAGCGATTGGCCTTTTGACTCCTGGAAGACAACTTCTTCCCGAGCGCCTGCCGCTCCGCCTCCTACTGTGGAAGGCGAAGAAGGCGAGGGCGCTGGCGATGCCGCGCTGTAGGGAGCGGCTGAGGTTTTGAGGCAAGCAGCGCGGCAAGGGAGGGCGAGTTCAGAGCCCTGAACCCTCGCTCGGCGAGGCCTGTGCAGACCTTATGTCTGGAAAGGTGAAAGCACATTTTTAAAAATTCATTTTGCAAGGGCAGGACGGAGTTGGTTCATTTCCTGTCTTTTATGCTTACAGTCACAGAAACTAGAATAAGATCGCTTTCTCCATTATCCGGAGTCTCAGCAATGTAGTTCCCATCAGGTCCAACTTTTTTGCTGGTACGAAATTATGAAAGTGTGCTTGCTGCCTAGCGGTTCTGTGGTTACTTACCTTTTGAAAAAAAATGTCTTACACTAATTTTAAGGTATTGCTCAAAAGGAAAATTTTACTCTAGTTTTTTTTTTTTCTTTTCTTTTTTTTTTTTTTTCCCTCTGGTACCGGAAATCGAACTCAAAACCTTGTACTTGTCAAGCAGACGCTGTGCCTGCGCGGCTGAGCTAACTCCTTGGCAAAAATCCTACTTCTTAAACATTCAAAATCAGTCCCTGGGGAGGCAACGAAGCAAAAAGAGTGGGTTAAATGTACCGATTTATTACCTGTCTCATTCTTTATTTCCCCTATTTTTGTAATATATAGTATGAATAAGCATAGTATGCTTATTGGCAATGTTTTTTTTTCCAATTTTTTTTGGCAATGTTTATGTTACTGAACATCTATCTTTTAGTTTAGGGGTTTTAAGAACTCCAGTGGGCAAAGCTAAACTTTTAAATGTTCACTTACACCCATACAGTCCGACCCATCTGTAAGAGGTGATTCATTGTTGCCTCCTACAACTTATGGAAGATGTTGGAAGCTTAATATTTTTACTTTTTAGTAAAAAAATTTATATATACTGTTAAATATATATCTGTGCATGCATACTTATTCCTGCTTTGAAAATCTTTACTGATAATTACCATCTATCAGGAAGCCTTTCACTGTAAAGATTCCAGGCAGTTTACTTAATTTACATTTATAGAACTCACTTAACTCTTTCTGAACTCATGTCTAGCCCTTTCCCAAGTGGAGCACAAGGGAAGCTAAAAGACCCCACAGACTGAATTATAGAAGACAGAGAAGAAAAAATGATCAACGCTGTTATAAGTCTCGCCTAATATGTTCGGGGACCTTACCTAATCTTCTGTCACCCAACTTAGAGTGTTATGGCTTCTCCACATATGGGCTTAAAGTGTTGAAAGTGGTTCTCCACATCCTGGGACAGCAGCACTTCCCGGACTGTTGTCTGCAGGCCTCCTTTTCCCAGGACCTTCAGATGTCTGTGGGTGTGCTTCCTGGTCAAATCAGTGTGAGAAGCCCACAGACACAGCTGCCTCTAGGAGAGTCTTGATGACTCTGCATGCCCAACACTTGAAGGGGTCTGAGGTCAAGAAAATTTTTCAGAAGTATACAATCCAGGACTTCACCACTTTCTTGTTCTGCCCCACATCCCTCCCTCTCCTTCTTTGGTTATGGCACGACTTTTCTAAGAACACCTTTTAGAATATTGCAGATTGTGTTATAAGACCTATCACTTGAAAACACTGTCTTAAAACAGAACAAAGTAGTAGAAAAACAAAGAAATATGGAAAGTTTCCTTACAGTCAGGTGCATGCTGTGTATTTCTCTTCTCCCACAGCTCATATACTGAGGTGTAAATTCCCAGTATGATGCTCTCTGGAGGCAGAGTTTGGAGGAGCAGTAAGTCCACCAGGGCAGAGTCCCTGTGGATGGGATTAGTTTCCTCAGAAGGAAGGACCCCAGGGAGATGTTCACTTTCTTCTCTAGGCCTTGAGAGGATGCAATAAGATGACACTGTGGACTGGGAAATCTCCCCAAACACTGAATCGGCCTGCACAGGGATTTTCCTTTTCCCAGATTCTTGAACCAACCCATTCTTCAGTAAGCAAGGATAGCAGTCCAAACTATAATAGTTCTGTTTTATTTTGATTTTCTGAAAATTAACACATTAGTTAAGAATTTGGTTTCTAGAGCACTCAGGCCCTATCTGAAGTGCAAGCCTTCTGTACTTTTGAATGCCTTTACCTCAATGCCAGCTACTTCCCAGACCCTGAGCTCTCCTTTGTAAAGCAGCCTTGGAAATGGAGTGGTATTCCTAGTGGTGAGTCCTGGTGCACAGAAGTGAGGAGAGATGCTACCAATAAAAAGACCATAATTACGTATAAAAGTTTTCTTCATATCTGATTGTCTCATTCTCTATTTCCCACTCCTTTTCACTTACTTTGAACTTTACAACTCACCTCTCAATTTGATAAATAGCAAATAACACTGAATGGACTGTTTCTTATCCATGTAACTATTGAGTATTTTCAATAAGCTACATGCAGGTAAAAATCTTAGATTATTTGACCAAACTGCACTCAGTGCTGTCATTAATTCAGCTGGGAACTGGATTTCTGAACTATGGATCTGAAAGCTAATAAACTGGTGCAATTTTACTCTGCTACATGTGTAGTAATTTGTTTTCCAACAAAAAAATAATTTTTTTGTGTGTTTAAACAATTTATTTAACTAAATGGACTTACATTTGTTTCTGAAGTGACTTCCATTTATTTTGATACTTCTTTTCCCCATGGTGATTTACAGGATTTTCAAGCTGATATAAATATTTTATAAATATTTGGGTATGCACCTGCAAAATACCTCAACAATATCTTTCAGCAACAAAAACACTCTTCATTATACTAGGTACAGTGAAACTCTGCTGCAAATATTTATGAGGTTAGAAGACATCACACACCTGTTCAACTAAGAAATCTACCCTTACAACACAGGATGAATTTATTTTTACATAGGATCTAGAACACTTAAGTTGCCATTAGGTGCTGAATGGCAGAGCAACATCCTCAGTTTATGCCATGAATTTATAGGGAATAGGATCCAACAACTCAGGTTCCTTTTCATTGCTCCTCACAAAGTGGGCTTCTCTGGGAGGGGCAGCTGATACCTTTTCCCTTCTTTTTCTGATCACTTTCCTTGACATGTTTCAGGAAGCTATCATGACTTTTTGAATGTTTAATATGTTCAATATGCACATTAATCCTTTTGGCCAGTATCTTGCCCTTAACTTGCTTGCTTGCAACAAAGTCAACAGCATGCTGAGCAACACTGTATACACTTCCGGATTTGCCATGGTAACATTTGTGAGGCATTCTTTTTTGCACAGTACCCATTCCCTTGATGTCTGTAATATGATCCTTTTTGTAGATTCACATGTATGTGGCCAAAGGAACAGCCCCATGTTTTCCGAAAGATCTGGAGAAAGTATACTGCATTCCCCTCCTCTAGCCCTTTTTGTTAGTCATTTTGTCAAATTACTGGAAGATGGTGGTTCTGGCCGAAAGGTGAAAACTTCTATACTACTCACTGTTATTCTTTTTTAGTGAGCAGATGTAAGGAATGGATGGTAAGGTTAATTGCCCATGGTTTGAATTTAGTATTGGAGAAAATATCTGAATTTGAGTCTGAACTCAGAGCCCAACACAAAAGGTGCTGATTATGAAGAGTTCTCTGTACACTAACATATAGCATCCAAGCCTGGTCTGATTCCAGGAGCTATTTCCATAATCATTGTGGTCTAATGTCTGATCAGATAGTGGTCCAACTTATCGTCTTCATTTACATGTTCAATTTAAGAAGCTATGATTGTAATCGCCATTTTATTGTATGATCTGCCTTCTCTCTGAGATTCTTGGTTTGTGAGTATACAATATAGGTTGCTTGAATACTGCAGAGTTCTTAGAGCTTTTTTAAGCTCTCTACAACATTTTCATAACTCTTAACATTTCTTTCACTGCTTGGGCAAACACTAAGCTAATGTTTCTTCTAACTTTCTGGTCTTACTAGGTTCCCTATGGAAAGAGTATCTGACAAACTCACAGCTGAATTCCTGTCTCCTCCTAATGCCTCCTGAAGTTATGTCAGCACTGCAGAGCTATCACTTCTCAGATCACTGGTGCTGACCCCCATTTCTGTTTGTTTAACTCCTTTGTTCTTATCTTCAAAAAGAATTATAAATGTTTCTTGTCATTTGGATGACCACATGACTTAAATGTGTCTTGGTGTCTGGTTCTTAGCTTCTTCATTGCCTATTAGGGACACAAGGAGAAATGAATCTTCTGGATGACATGTGTTATCACAAGTCCCCAATTCCCAATACTCCCCTTCTGATTAATTGTTGGATGTTACTTCCAGAAAATGCACAGGGTTATTAAATGAGTTCACCTTTTGCCTTCACAGGCTGACCCTGGCAAGAGAATTTCTGATGCTTTTAGTACTTTCCCTTTGGTTTTGCAATCAAACTATTACAATGACTTTGTTTTTTATCTTCTTGAATTATATTTGAGTAATTGATACGTGCACAAAATAAAAGCTCAAGTTATAAAAGGCTATATACAATAACATAAGCTTATTTTCTAGTAATATTATCTCTTTATACACAGTTGTCTCTCTGTCCAGGTCCAAAGGCTTGTACATATATATATATATATATATATATATATATATATATATATATATATATATATATATATATATATATACATTACATGTACATAAAGGCAAATATCAAAAGCATAGCCTTTTACATATATGTGCACACATACATATGTGCATAGCATAAAGTATATGTGTTTATATTTCCTTTAAACAGTTTAACATTCTATAAACTTTCATCTTGCTTGGATGACACCAATTACTCATTTTCAAAACTGTATCAAGGGGGGTATAAGGTTCATGTACTTAAATCCCTTTTAATAGACATGGGGATTCTTCCCAATCCTGTAATATTGCAAGCACATTGCAATGAACACACACTTAGCACAAGCATACAAGACAGGCTCATTAGGATTGGGAGCCTGAGATATACGTATTTAAACTGATGATAGATCTGATAAGATTGATGTTCACAAAGTTGTATGAACTCACCCCCATCTATTGTGTCAGACACTCATTTTCTCTATGTCAGTCCCGTGCAATAGCATTCCGATTTTATCAGTTGGATGAATGAAAGTAATATTTCATGGTTTGGGCTATGAATTATAATGAGTATGTTTGAGCCCAATTTCACATGTGTAAAATAATTTATATTTTCTTTATGTAAACTGGCATTTCATACCTTTCGCTCCTTTTTTATATTAGTTTGTTGACCTTCATGTTATTGATTTGTAGAAGCTCTGTATATGTTAAATAAATTAATCTGCTTGAGCTATGTTTATGTCAAAAACTATTTAGCTGGAGTTTGTTCTTCAGTTTAGCTTGTGATGTTTTGTTTGACTTTACTGTGATGAAGTGTATTAGATTTGGGTGATGTAATTAACCCATCTTTGTTTTCTGATTTTGAGGCTTCGATTTTTTGCTCAAAAAGGCTTTTACCCATTCTAATCATACAAACATTGTATCCTCCAATTTCTGGTAGGAATTTTATGAGCATTATATTCACATGAGTGACTTTCAACTTTAAGCAACTCAAAGTATTTGTATGGGTTGTTTATATCTTACTTAGTTTTCTCAGTTACAGATTAAGACAAATGCACTCATTGAGTAAATCACTGCCTTCTTCACTGGCACACCAGGTAAACCCCTTCCCCAGTTTGCTACATGATGTCTTTTCCACTGGCTTCTGTAGACAGTGCCGAGGTGCTAGCTATTCACAAGTCACTGCCATACTTCTGTTGTTTTATAATCGTTTCTTAACTGGTGAGCTGAAACTTTACTTCAACATCTTTTAAACAATGATCCTGAACAAATGTGCATGTGCCTTTCCCAATGTGAACTTTGGAGTACACTTGCCTATTTGAAAAGAAAAAAAAAAACCCATAATATTAGCACACCTACCTTGTGCATAATTTCTTTTTAGTGCTGGGCTGGTTTCTAGGCAGGTGCTGTATTTGTTTGGAAAAGTAACTGAAGACAGATTTTCCTTCTGCTAACTGGTTGCTGTATGTTTACAAGAAGTATTTCTACATGTTTTTCTGTGTATATGTACTGATGATAAATGTATTCTATAAAAGTCCTTTGAGATTTATATTTTTCAGATAATACATTTGGGTTTCTAGATAAACAATCATACAAAAAAAAGAAACACTAATTTTACCCACTCCTTTCAAGGTTTCATGTCGTTTTATTCTCCTATGAAGTTGTTATGTTCTCCAGCACACAAGTTATGATAAATCAACACATTTGCCTCGCTCCTCACTGCAAGGGACCCATGCAATGGGCAATCCTGTGCAGAGAACAGAACCTCTCATCTCTTTTTTGAGTTCACTTCTGAAGCCATTTGCATGGTCCTGCATGGCTCAAAAACCTTAACCAATAAAACATAAATCCTTAAGAAGTGAAAATATTAATAGTAATCTAGAAAAAATAGTGTTCATGAATGCTTAGGATAGAATAAAAAGTATGGGGCCACAGAGATAGCTTAATGGTCTAAGTGCCTGTGTAGGCAAGCACAAGGGCCTGGGTTCAATCCCCCGTACAGTATGCTGTGCTGGCCCTGCCCCCGGTGCACGGAGCTGGCCACGAAGACCAGGAGTAATGGCCCACACCTGTAATCCCAGTGCTGGGGAGGCTGAAAACAGGAGAATCACTAAGAGTCTCAACTGCATACTGAGACTCTGCATGAAATCACTAAAAAGAAAACAAAAGAAAGGAAAGGAAAGAAAGGAAAAAGCAGGACTAGAAATGCAAATTCTGAGGTTTCATCTGACAGAATACTGGAATTCAGTGTATTTTGGTTACAAACAGGGAAAATGATACCTTTCACTCACACCATAGATGTAGCTGCTTGAATATATAGTTACCTGGAGGAAAAACACATGATGACAGTCTAAAAAATATTTCTGAACTGCTTCCCCTCTGGTCTAGTTTTTGCTGGCATGGATCCTTCTTCTCCTCCATTTATGGCTTTGCTGAAAGTTGAGTTTGTGATTTATCTCTTTTAAATAGACAAGACTTTCAGTTTATGCACCAAGCATAGTAAGTGTATTAAACATAAAACTAAATGAAATCCTAAAGATATTTATACAATCCATAAATAAATGTCAACAATTATGAATAAATAACACTCTTCATGGTTTCCTTGGTTCAAAATAAACTGCAATTTAAAAACTCTATCAATAAAAACTAATTTCCTGGACAATCACATTTTTATATTAAAAGAGACTAGAAGAAGAACTTATATAGTATTTTGGCAAATACGATTTATATTGGGACTCATTTCTTCTGTCATAAGAGCACGTGACATTGTGTGCTCTTAGGACAGATTCTGTTCCTTTTCTCTGTGGGCACAGTTGCCTGAAGACAGCCCTTTTGACACACATAGCAACCTTAAATGCTTCGTTCGAATATAATGTTATATTCATACCATGGCAAATGGAAAGAGGTCAAGAGATGAAAGAAGGCATGAAGGTATGTGTCGTCAAGGCCCTAACCCCCACTGGGAACATCATTATTATGTACTGCAAACATGGACAAATAAAAATGTTAAAAATATGACCATGGTACTGGCACAGCATGAAGTTCTTAATAAGATGTTTTATCCATGCATTTCTCCACAAAACTTACATTCCTTCAAAACTAGGTGGATGACATTAATATAATCCTCCCAGGAACTCAGTGAGGGGATATACATGTTAAATGACAATTTAATAATGTCATGTGGTACATACATATCAACACAACATATGAAGATATAAAGTATACAATTATTTGTCAATTGAAGAAACCTTGGCTGTTTTGTTGGCTCTCTCTCTCTCTCCCTCCCTCCCTTCCTCCTTCCCTCCTTCTCTCTCTCTCTCTCTCTCTCTCTGTGTTTCCATATTTTCAGGACTGAATTTGGAGTTTTCTGTTAGCGTCTACTCACCCCTGAGGTCACTTCCACATCCTACTGACACTTGTTGTTTCAAAATCCCAATGACCTTTTATATTTTCACTTCCTTTAGTGATCCTTGGATTTTTTTATTTGGGACAGGACCTACACGGTCTCACTACACAGATTGGACTCATAGTGGTCCTTCTGTTTTCAGCCTCCCATGTGCTGGGATTACAGGCACGGGCCACTGTGTCCAGTCTCAATTGTCTCAGCATGCTCTGGGGGTGAGGCCAGCACAGTAAGCAGGGAATGAACTCTGTCGCTATGCTCTGCCTAAGCAGGTCCTTTAGTCCGCTGAGCTATCTAGCTTGCCCGGTCCTTGGATTTTGATTGATAGGTGAAGTATAATTTCAACAACAAAATGTTGAAGCATGGCAATACTAAGTACAATGTCAAAAACTGCATCATTGCTTGATGCACACATATTCTAAGGAGTAGATGTAGGAGCACAGCGTGGCTAATAGAACAATTGGTAGTCTACAGGATGGCCAGATGGACAATTTTTTTTTTTTTTTTTTTTTTTTTAGTACTGAGAGTTGAACTCAGGATCTTGCTCTTGCCAAGCAAGAGCTTACTCTACAGAGCTATCTCCCCAGCCTCTTAGATGAATTAAAAAGTTGTCAAGTGAATAGCTACACTTCATTATAATGTTGGGCTTCACTCATTTAATTATCGTCAACTTAAATGGAAGACAAAACTAATTTTCTATTTAACTGAACTATCAGTTACTCTTATTTTATAAGAAATGCATTCTTGAGTGCTGTTTGTCATAACATAATCTAATGAAGTAAATCAACATGAATTTGAAAGTGGAAATTATAAATTGTTTTTGGATGATGAATGTAGAGTATCACTTCATGGCTCCAGCCAGAGGTGAGTGAATGAACAGTGCGCCAAAACAGAAGCTGGATATTTCTGTTCACTTTTAAAATTACATTTGTCTCGCTGTAGGTGTAAAGTACAGCTTCCGCCCTTTCTATTTGTGGGTAAGAGATGTCCTGATAGGACAGGACGAGCAGTGAAAATGCTGCCAGTCCTGCCTTTGATGATCTGACTCAGCCCCAGCTGAAAACAGCCTCATATTATTTTAACATTTTCCCTTCCTCTATTCAATAATGTGTCACTCTGGGCTGTCATCTGACCAGTGACTCAGTTCTGAAAATTCGTCTGTGGACTTTGAAAGATGACTGTAAAATTCAGCAAATTTTCCCCTCACAAACATCTGATACCAAGCATACAGACCCCAGACAGATTCCTTTTGGCCAGATTATTACAATCACAGGGAGTTGCTCAGCCTTTAATTTTCTGTGCATTTTAACTACAGGAAAGTGTTTCATTGTTTTAACTGCTTTAGAGTCTACTGTACTTTTTATTATCATTATATTTCTTTTAGCTTTTTAATTTTTAATTGTTTTTGAATGAGGGTAATCTGAGGAAGTTTTGGAGCAGTTTACATTCCTAAGGAGGAGCAGAAGGACTATGAGATCTGTAAAATCCCTTTCAATGATGTAAAATCAGCATCCTTAGTCTCAGATGGTACCTTTGTCTTAAAACAGACTTGTGGACAAAATCAAGAGTGAAGAACTTAGCTCTGCCCTCCTCCCAGTTTCTGGGCCCCCTGCTGAGGAGTCCTCATGGGAACAGTGAACAGCAACTCACAGACAGCTGAGGAAAAACTATAGCACTGTGGCTTGTTAATTTCTAAGCACAATCAGCCCTTAATAAACAAATTCATGAATTAAAGATAATTTTCTGATAGTAGCCAATGCTTCCTTAACCTACGGTACAAGATGAAAAAGTACTCAGAAGTCATCATAATTCCTTTGGATATCTAGAAATAACTAGCCTCTATATTTTATAAGCTGCAAATGTTCAGGAGTAATTTTTACTTAATTTTGAATTTTTAATCATTGCATCTTTCCTTGCATGGCTTTCTCCTTCCTTCAGCCATATAAGTTTAATTATGGTTGCCTTCATAAAGTATTTGGGAAATGAGCTGATTTAAAATGTTATATTTTCAAGTATTAAGTTTTGATACAAACCTGAGACATTGCCCACTATCTATTTTTATTTTCTATTCTAGTACTATTTTTATGAATTTCTAACTTGTATAATGTCAGGTTAAGAAATAGTTCTCAAATCTTACTAGCTATAATTTCCTGCTTATTCCAAGAGATGAATTTAGATACATTTTTCTCAAATTAAGATGTATTCAATTAAGTTTTCCATGGGTTCATTTTAATTTTAATTGTAGGATCAATTTGAAAATAGTTTGCACATTTTCAGAATTACTTCATTGGGTAGGAGTATGTCTTCCCACATAGGAGTACCTGGAACATGTGTTAATGAAACTCCCCCTACCACACACACACACTCAGGGTTTAAACGCTTCAAATTTTGTTTATCTGAAGGACAATGTCCTTTTGCCATTGCTTGCTAAGTGATTTTTCAATGAATTAGAAAATATACAATCTGACAGCCTTCCAAAGCGCTTTGATATATTTTTATTCTGAATGTAATTTTTTTCTTGTAAATGAATTTACCTACAAATCATTGTATTATTATTTCCTTATATATCTGCATATATAACTACATTTTGTACACTTTTCTAACTGCTTTCCCCAGTATTTTCTGTGAAATCTAAACACTCCCATTCATATGAATTTCTCTTGTTTCTCTAGACAACAGACAGGGTCACAGTGGACAGTCGGAAGCTACCTCCAGAAGCACGGGGCTGGCACAGCTAAGCTGGCCTCTACTTTGTCCAGGAGGCACCTGCGAAGTAACCAGAGCCACAAAGGGAGATGCAATTTACCTCTCTAAACATGACCCTATAAAGAACACAGTGCTAAAATCTATTTTCAAAAATGGGAAGGAAGGAAATTTATTTCTAATTTGATTTTTGTCTATTTAAAAATAGTACTGAAGAGAAATACAACAGGAAAAATGCAAACCCGTCTTCCCAGGGAAAGTGTTGAGAAGCCTCTTGTCTGCGGCTGGACGACCGATAACATCCGGGTACTGAGGGGAGCAGAGCTCTGGGGGAGGGGCCGGCCTACTGCCTGGAAGGGTGCACTTAGCAGAGGTGGGCAGCTGTCTGAGGACATAGCCCAAGGAGCACAGAACTCAGCACCCTGGTCACAACCATGCAGAATATTTTTTAACACAAAATGTTGAGAGTATTCATTTCTATTATGAAATTTTTGGACTACTCTCTTGCACTATTCAACTTCACAAGACTAGAAGTTACAAGTCATCAGGAAACAATTAGGTCATTAATTAAAACTTTTGATTGAACATGCTAAACATCAAATTATTTTTCTAATCAATCCGTAGAAGTTCATATTTAAAACTGCTTTAACCTTATGTGATCAAAACGTAGACATTAAGAAAAAAAACGTAAGAGAATATTATTAGTGCCAGTCTATTAACAAAATATTTTATTTAGTGGTTAGAAACTTCGATAATTTTGTTGAATTTTTATGTTTAAAACCAAGTAACTTCTAGTCAATAATGTCACAAACAATTAGAATTTATTTTAATGTCTGCAAAATTCTATCAATTCTCTTTTAAAAATAAGGAGTAAGATTTAAGGGATGTGGTCACATTGAGTCTCAGGCTTTCTCCTGTGGAATTGCTTCTCCTCTGAGGTCCATCGCCCTGAAGCTGCTGTGGTCATCTTGGAGGAGGCCAGCTCTGCTTCTCACAGAGTCAGCTGGGCTTGCACACCAAGCAGTGTCGGTGACGCATGCGTAGTCTCCACCATAGATGGAGGGAACAGCAAACTTTACAAAATATGCCATTAACCACAAACGAAAGTACCCTCAACTCAACATTTCTCTCATCCCACCCTGAGCATTCCCAGGAATCCTGCACTTGCACACCTTCCTTCCCTTCCCACATTTGTTGAGCACATGAAGCCGGGGCATGCTGCCCACCTCTGCCTAGCTCTGGGGCGACTCAGAGAGAATGAGGCTGAGAGACACAGGCTGGGCTAGCGCTGGTGTCAATTTGAAATAAAACTGAAATTGCGCTGTCCTAACTAGCAATAAATCAGTCGACTTCTTCAATGTGAGGAGGAAACTGTGAATATTTGAAAATAAAGGAAGAATAAGAGACAAACCCATGGTTGAAATTCCCCTAGGAGGTGGGCGTTGTGCAGGTCAGCTCAGCCAGTGTGAACCAATGCAAGATTTACAGAGCTGGAACATATTTGATCCATCCATAAAAGTTTCTTGTTAGCTAATAACTATTAAAATGCCAATTGCATGAAATATTGATTGGCTAAATAATGATGCTATCAACAGTGGAACAAGTATAATACTTCATATCACAATGCAGGAAATATTTATTGATATACAATAATAATTCAATGAAAAGAATTAATTTTCCAAAACATATATGAAATAATTCAGTAAAAACTTGTTTATAGTAACATAAAACTTTTGGGATAGATTTTTTTTTTTAAATTACTGCAGGCCAGCCAAATAGCTCTGCAGATTAAAGTGCCTACTTAGGTAGATGCAGGGGCCAGGGTTTTGATGCCCGGCTGCCAGGCCAGCACTGCCCATGGGATGCGCTGAGATGGTGATTGAGTCTGGGCGTGGTGGCCCATGCCTGTAATCCCAGCTCTTGGGAGGCTGAACACAAGTGGATCACTAGGAGTCCTATCTATGTAGGACTCTGTAGGCCCTGTAGATCCTGTACCAAAAATAGAAAAAATAAAATACAGAAAGATTAGCTCTTAGAGTATGCCATGAGTATTTTCAATTTAAACACTTGTTCATTTATTTATGCAATAAACCTACCTTTTCTGAAGTGTGCTGTATACTGATAAAGTCACTTTTACCTTAGAAACAACAGTGGATATGCTGCTGTCTGTAAGGCACTAAGTCATAGTCAGGTTTCATATAGGAGAAAGCCTTTCCTCATTCATATGAAATGCCTTTGATTTTATTTTGATAATAGTTATTTGATTTTAGCACTGAGTACACAGGCCTTCTGCATGTCTTGATAAGCTTATGTGAGATTGTGATCTTTTGATTTTTTTATTTTTAGCTATATCTTGATGAAGGGAGTGATAAGCAAGTTTGCCCTCTAGGTGGTGAAGCTCTTAGCTCCTGTTATAAAGGCTTCTCGCCTCTCCTCCTAAAATCTGCATTGAAGTGGAAAACATTGAACTCTAAAGGAAAGTAACAAATTGCACTGCTATATGTGTTATATTTTTGTAATGTGTATGTAAATACTTATGTATTTTTATCTTCATGCAAAACACCAAAATTTCTCATAAAATACTACTTCAAAGATAAAGGGAAAATACTACTCTTCGAAAAATAAAAGACATAAATAAATGATATGTCATAAGTGGAAGCCAGCTAGTGTGCTGCTCTAGTTAACTCTATTTTTCAACTTATGGTATATGTGTTTCTTGAGGAATATTATTTTACTAATCTTGGGGACAGTATACTCAACGTTGCCTGCAGAATTTTAGTCTCATCTTTAAAATAGATTTGTAAGCTTTGTGTTCATAGATTAAAGAGCCAACAATCCAGTTTTTAACATTCCATCTAAGTCTGTAACAGGAAGAAAAAAATAAAATACAAAAGTGTTATATTTTGAAAACCTCAAATAAATGTATTACTGGAAATACCAAAACCTTTGGTGAAGAATATGCTATTAAAGCTCCAATAGTTTTTTTTTTTTTTTTTTTTTTTTTTCTAACTTATCTCAGCTGACATTGGTCTTCTTCAGCACCAAAAGAGCGCCTCAGGCGATACTGGTGTTCACATAGTTGATTACGTTCCGAGGCCCTTCCCGAGCAGTCATGGCTGGATTCAGAAAATCAAAGTTTGTTACTGGCACAATTTCTCTGCTTCTTGGTTCTCTGGGCCCCTGTTACATCCAAGTGGTCACCCTCGGAGGACAAACACACCCTGGTGTAGTGCAACAAACAGTAGCAGGAAGAATTTTTCTCTTGACTCAATCTGAGGTTTGATATTTGCGTAGGACACTCCTCCTTCCGTTAATTCTGGAAGGGGTCCTGCCTCAGGGCTCCCAGTTGAGGAGCTCCGCTGTCCCTGACCACAGTCCTTCGTGGTTCGCGGGCTGCAGCAAGGACCACAGCCTTCCTCAGACCCGCCAGCCAGCCAGGAAAGCAAGGCAGGAGGACGGAATGTGGGCGGCTGCTCCTCAGATGAAAAGCAAAGGAAGAAAACGTCATGTAGATGGCCAGCACAGTTGGCTTTCGTTTCACTGGGCCAGACAAGTACCAACTGTGACTGCAGCCTCGTCTTCAACGCTTGGGCAATCCACGGGCTGATGTGTTTTGTTGGGACCTGTGGACAAAATGGTAACAAGGCGATCTAGATATATAAATATGCTTGGAAGAAGAGGCTTTCACTGGTAGGGGAAGTTAATGTTGAGAAATAAGCTCAGAATATAGTGTTACAAGCCTTGCAGACGAGCTGAATAGTAAATATTGAATCCTTTGTAACTACTTCACATTTCACCGATAAATTTGTAATTTGAAATGTGACCTTGAGGTAAAAATTAGCCCACCATGTATGGATATGTCAGTGTTTACTATCCACCATTATTATGTTAAATATTTTTAGAAACATGAACAGTATTCAATTGAGTAACACATAGAAGCAAATAATTTAGGTAAATTAATTATTTTATTTTGTATCTGTTTATGTTAAATATCGCACAAAATATATCAAGCTAATAAAGCATATAAATGTAGTGTAATTATACACATGTAAAAAACTGAAGGATTTTTAGAAATGATCTATAACAAGAGATTTAAAAATGTGTTATTACTGTATTATGAGGTCAAATGTTTTTATTTTGTGTAAGAGAATTGTCTCTTCTATAAAACAAAGTGTACAAGTAAAGTAAATGACAGGTTAACTGAAAATTTCTTCCCTTTTACCTACAAAATAAAAGATAATTTCAAAGACATAGAAAAATATTTTTGTGTTAAAACAATGAATAATGTAATTTTGTTTCTTTTAAATGCCTATAAAATGCTATATTTTGGCTTCAGAAAGAAAAAAAAAGTACTTTCTACCCTCTGTGTGTACATGTGTGCACTGTGTACATGTGTAAATATTGATATGTTAATTCCTGCCTTGTATGTGGGCATAGTTTCCCTAATATTTTTTAAAAAATTGCCGTTCATCATTAGTTTCAGACAACAATTTTAGAGTTTTTCTTTTGTTTGTTTTCTAAAGACCAAATCAGAATTTCAAAAAATGCATTAAGCAGTGTCACGTGGGTCTTAGGCACATGACTGAGTGTACACGTGAGCCAAACACCTTGTGGTTTCCAACCAAGAAGGGGAGCGTGAGCGTCAGTCTCCTCTCCCACATCGTTCATCTCGGCATACGTACAATGTCTGATACTAGCAAGGTCTCTAAAACGGCTAGTGCCGAGGGACACTAACCTTTTGCCAACTAAAACCTACAATAGTTGAGCACGTTTCTACTGACATAAAGGTAAAAATAATTACAAATCCAAATAACTTTTATTTAAGAAGTATATTTCGTGTAAAAGTTATGCAAGAGTCAGTAAGCTTCAACTCTGGAACTCTAGAGATCAGCTAGTTTAAAGTGTACTTTTTAAACACAGGGAACTGGATATCATGGTGTAAAGTGACTCAGCCTAAGTTCTCCAGCTCACTGAAGGAAAATTCAGCTCCAGTCCTGGTGCCTTGCTCCGCTGCCGAGCCGCACTGCCGCAGAAACCAAAAGTGACTCCAGCGCTAGGCTTTTCCTTTCCAGGGGTTTGGAAAAAACAGTGATTTATTTCAATACTTATTTCATTAGATTTCATAATTCTAATTTCATTAAATTCATAAATTAGATTTCATATTATTTCATAAGGAAGTTTTTTAAATCACTGTGACTTGTCTAAAGTACATGTTTCACAGCCTTATTTTAGAATACATAAAATAGAAGTATGTTACTCTCTGAGGAGATTCTGAAATCATTATTAATGCTGAGAATACTTACTGATGCATTGTTCCTTGAGAGGAATTCATTTTGTTACTTCCTTTTGAGCAGTCAGGGGTTTGAGTAAAAATATCTCTACTTCCCCAAACCCTACTTCAGGGTATGAGTATTCCACTGGATCCAAAGAAGCAGCACAAAACCACACATAGACAAAACTAGGGGAGACACCACTGAATGCAAGAGTCATGAGCATGAAACCAGCAGCAAGCGCATTCCTATGCAGCCCTGAAACACAAATGAGCTTCCACCAGGGAGCTCTGCAACAAGCCCACCCCCTGCACTTCCAGCCTAGGACTCTTTCCACATGGAATGTGTAGGAGGAAGAGAGCCCTGTGGGTCTCTGCACAGAGCAGTCCAGGGAGTGCTGACGGAAAATGCTTTGCAGAGGAGACCAGGAAATAGATTTTCTGCAAAAGATTTTCCTCACCATAGCTGTCCAAAGCTCTGGAGGTGCTGATGAATGGTATATTTAGTCATGATCTATTTCCTCCATAAAACATGAAACTGTCCCTTCTGAATTTTCCGAGAAAGACATGACAAAATAATTCTTCTGAAAAAGGGTACTCTGCTCAGTAACAGTCTTCTCTATGAGACTAAAAATAACTTCTGAAGTTAAAATAGCAGACCACATTTTTAGCCAGTATTTTAAAATTCGACTATTCATGTAGGACTAGCAAGCAATTAAGTAGCTTCAAGTTTCCCTGTGCAATGTTCTTTAAAACTATGATCCTTGTAGACGTTTAACCTATTCTTTTGTTAAAATTAAAATAACACTTTTGTTCTAAAATTCAAGGCATTTATAAGATCTTACTTAATTTCTTGTATTATTATTCTGCAACCAGGCCAGTACTACCTATAATATATGCAATTAGAGGACTGGGGAGATAGCTCAGCAGAAAAAGTGCTTGCCTGGCAAGCACAAAGGTCTGAATTCAATCCCCAGCTCCACGAAAAAATGCAATTATATACCTCTGTGTGGATTGAGAAACATGCCTGTATGCACACATGTGTTTTCTAGTTGAGTAATTATGAGAAATTCTCTACATGCATATGGAATGACAAAAATATAGGGTGAATGTTAAAAATTTATTATAGTAGAAGACACACTGCCATGAATCCCCATCAGAATATTTGCCCTGGATTTGCACACACTCCTCCCATCATCCTTGCCAAGCTCTGCAGCTGCCTAGAGTCCCCTTTCATTTATGTCTTTATATGCGTTAATAATAACTTGAAAAGTTTGGAAGTTCATGAAGTGACTCAGCAGGAGGCCACAATCCTCACTTTGTAAACATCCTGAGCCTGTGCAAGAGGAGGACACAGAGGTGGTGCGAGGATCTCACCTACCCCTGAAGGTGCAGGGTTGGACAGACAGTTACACTGTAAGGGAGAAGAAGAGGCTTGCTCTCCCTCCCACTTACTGCTTTCTGAGTCTTCTTCCACCTTGAAGTTGCCCTTTGCCACACCAGCCTGCCTTGGAGCAAGATGATAATGGACTAAATCATTTAAAAAACTGTGAGCTAAATAAAGCTTTGTATCATTTTACGTCAGCAACAACAATAACAAAAAGTAACCAAGACATCTTTCATGCTTGCTTTGGCTTTAGGGAACTGTGGAAGTTACACAGGATCACACCTGGTGAATGAGGTGGACGAAGACACTCCGTCGTGTGGTCATGAGGCAGCCTCTGTGCTGGATGACGCTCAAGAGAAGCATGCACAGCATCCACGTAAGACACTCAGGAAAGAAATCCTCAGAACTTCTCCAACAGTGGCACCAACTATGGGACAAAAGTGTTTAAGGCAAAGAGGACTAGATTGATGGGGTATCTGAGCAACACATCTTTTACTGTACTAAATCTTTAAAATTAAAGTGCATAATACTAAGTATGATAAATCTTAGAGTTAGGGTAACACAACAATATAAGGAAACATTCAATTATTTATTAAATTGTGTTCTAAAGAAAGTAGTAACATAATTTTAAAAGGATCAAAACTACTATAATAATTAGATTGGCACACATATTCCCTTTGTTAAAATATTTATGTATCTTCTGATTGTCATGTAAAAGAGGTGAGAAATTAGACATAGATTTTGGAAGAAGTTAGAGAAACACCTTCAAGGTGGCACACACCAAGAGATTAGGTCAAATTATTATGCATCAAATCTTAAACCTAGATAACTAAATTATTTGAGTTTGTGTTTTCATTTCTAGAACAGGTGAGTTTAACTTCCAAGTAAAAATAGAAGCTAACAGCAAACATAAGAAGAATAAGAAAGAAATCACAATGAACATCTGTTACTTTATTCATGAAACAACCAGGTAGATGTTGTACCGTACATCATTACAAACCAAGAAAAGGGGTAGCATATTTGTGTGTCAGTTGAATCTATTGTAAGTTCTATGTTGAAAATATTGTAGGTAAAATAATGAAATAAGAAAATGAACAATAGCAACAATAACAGTGTAAGCCTGTCCTTGGACTCATGGGGCTTTGGGGATTTTATTTACCTTTTCAGAATAATAATCAAGTACCATTGTGGTGAGCTGCAGATAGAGAAGGAAGACTCCAGAGACCAGGCTGATGGCACAGATCTGTTTTATTGTTGAAGCAGCTGAGTATATATCTGCTGCGGATAGGGAAGGGCATGAACAGGCAAACTGTAGGGAGCGACAGGCCTGCTCCTCTGCCAGTGACCATCAGCCAGGTATGCTTAATGGTGTGGCTCCTGGAGTGCGCTCTACAGGCGCTCCTCCGCAGTGGCAGGGAGCACAGCCTCTGGCCCCGCCATGAGCCTCTTAATTGATACACTCATTCTATGTTTTTAAGAAATACAACTCATTTCAGATTAAAATGTAACTTTTAACTCTTTACTTTAATCACCCTAAATATGTAATATAATCATATTAATTCATACCTTTTTTCTTTATACACATCATTTTAATACCTAGAAATGTCTGGCTTTTGTATGTTGTAATAAAAGGTTTTGTGTGTATATTGCATGCATTCTTGTAAAACTAGAATTGTTTAAAAGAGACTGCAAATTAGAATTAAACCAGAAAATATTACAAATGATACAGAATTTCACTTAAGAAAGTAATATGAATTTCACAATATTTGTTTTAATACATAGTGTTGTCTTCCTACCAGTTATTTATATTAGCAGATATATACATGTTAAATTGAAAGAAAAAAGAAATAAATGTGTAGCATATTAAGAAGATAAAAAGTACAAGCAATTGAGAAAAGAAGACAAAACAAAGTATTACCTGCTCCTTTCCATAGACCAGCAGAAATGCACAGTACAGTTGTCCAAACCATCTTGCTACATACATGGATAAATCTCTTTTCCCCATACCCTCTCTTGTCCTTTTAAACTCAGTAACTATTTCCCTTTGAATCAGTTCATTCCCTTCTATCTGTATCTACTGTACCCTTCAGATTCCATTTTGCTCTTTCAGGTTCTCACACTAAGGAGGCAATGTGATGTTTGTGCATACGAGTCTGATTTATTTCACTGAAGAGTATGTTTTCCTAGTTGCATTTATTTACTGACAAAAAACTCAAATGTATCCTATTTTATAGCTTAATAATACTCAATTTGTAAAAATACCACATGTTCTTTATCCATTCTATAGCTGATGGGCATCTGGGTAATTTCCAGAATCCAGCAATGACAAATTGTGCTATTACAAACCTGGAAGCACATACATCACTGTGGAATGACATTTCCAGTTTTTTTGGAAAAATTCTCAGGAAGAAAATAGCTGCTTTGAATGGGCTCCCCAATGTTAGCATTTTAAGAAATCATGTTACTGATTTCCTTAGTGATTGTAGCAGTTTGCACTCCTACCAACAGTACAGAAGGGCTCCTTTTTATCCAGAGCCCTTCCAGCATTTGTTCCTAGATGACTTCTTGATGTAATCCATTCTTTCTGGGCTGAGATTGAATCTCAGTTTTGTTTTGATTTGCATTTCTCAAATTATCAATGATGTTGATCATGTTTTCATATAATTAATTGACATTTTTATTTTTTCCTCTGAGAAGTGTTTATTCATCTCTGATGTCTATTTTTGGATTGGGTCTTTGAATTTAGGGGACAAGATATTTATTTTAATTCTTTATATGTTCTAGATGTAAGGCCTTTGTCAGAGGGACAGTGGGCTATAACTTTTTTTAAGCCTGTGCGTTTTCTTTTTAGTCTGTTAGAGATTTCCTTTGAAGTGCAAACACTTTGCAGAAAGATGACATCTCAGTTCTTGACTCTTTGAACTATTTTCCATGAAGTTTTGTTTTTCTTCATGAACTCTCTTCCTACCCCTGTGTCTTTAAAATATCTACCTATGCTTTCCTCTAGAAGATTTAGTGTTTCTGTTTTAATCTCTAAATCTTTAAACCATTTCGACTGTTGCTTTGTGCACAGTGCTAGGCATGGGTCGAGATTTAGCTTTCAGCATGTGGAAAGCCAGTTTTTCCAGCACCATTTGTTTTCATCATTATTTTTATTTTATTTATTTGATAATTTTATTGAGAAACAAATAGCAATGAAACAGTTTCAAAACTGATTAATAGGACAATTTCAATAATTAATATATTGCATATCATTGTCTACATAGTGGTTATTAATAGTACAAGATGAAGACATGATATCCTATCCAAAAACTATCATTATAGATCTTTCTTCTCATTTAATTAAGAGAAAGAAGCTATATATCTATCCCAACTATTATATATATACAGATACAAAATGATCATTTATATCCAACTTTTTTTGTTTAATTTTGTGAAAGAAGGGTATTCCATTGCCATTTAAATATTGTAGATGCATGAATTCAGCAAAATAATCCAATATATCCCAGTAGTCCATAATAGTAGTGGTTTATCCATAGGGCTGGCAATGTCAGTAATTGTTGACTTGAGCCCTTCACAACTCAACATATTAATATGGCTCAATTTTTTGTACCTTGTTATACTTTTCTGCTGGATGGTTAAGATCAAGATAAAGCAAGACCTATACAACAAGAATGTAACTTCTGTATCTGACAAGGTCTGTCAGATCTCCACAGGATTTACCCTGAGACTCTGTATCACAGTTTGTATATCTTTTGTCAGTGTCATCCATGTGGATGAGTCAATTTGCTCCCTGTGAAAGCCTGAGAGAATGTTTTATCTCCATGTGACTCTCCTTAGGCACTCTATATATCATTGATCACATTCCTCTGTGGCCCCATATTCTCCTTGATCAGAAAATTTGAGACCCAACTGAATTACATGATGTTATAGTACAGGTTCTCCTATGTCCTGAGTCTTCACTTGAAAGGCTAGGGCCAAAATGTTGGCTGTCCTTGAAGTTCTTCCTTTTTTCTAACTTTTTGTCTGCAGTCTTAAGTTGTTAACCCTCTAGAAGAGAAGCTTAATGACATTATTACCCTATAACATAGGCAGCTGGGCTTAATCTCACTATCTGTCTGAATATCAAATATTTTAGATGTAGCATGTAACAGGTATTTTCCATCAAGTATTGATATGTTAAACTTTAAGTCCCTACAGAATGCAAAGAAAATAAAGAGATATTTTAAAAATTGGAATAAACAATGACATATTTTTACACATAAATTTAGAAAGCTAATCATATATAGCATTGTAGCATGGCAGTCCTATCATATTTTTTTCTTGTGTCTTGTTTTCAATTATTATCATTTTTTAAAAGCAAACATTTACTTGAGAGAAAGTGTAGTAGTAATTGATATAATATGACAAGCAGTATGTATTTAGAAGAGTAGAATTACAGGCATTCCAAGCATGACCCTGGTATTACATACAGCTATTCAGATAGCACCATTTTTTAGAGATTAAGTTTCTTCCAGTGAACACGTGTGGCCCCTTTACAAAAGGTAAGGTGGCTGAGCATGTTTGGAGTTGTGTCTGCATCTTCTAATCTGTCCCACTGATCTTCAGGTCTGTCTCTGTGGCATGACCATGCAGATTGCATCCCAGTAGCCTTATAGTATAATTTCAGGTCAGGGATTGTGATACCTCCTGCCTTTCCTTTGTTTTGCAGGATTGCTTTTGATATTCTGGGTCTCTTCTGTTTCCAAATGAATTTGAGCAGAGTTTTCTCTAACTCTGTGAGCTCTCCTAATTCTATTTTAATGGATTGCATTGAATCCACATAACAATTTTGGGAATATGACCATTTTTTTTTGTCCACTCAACCTACTCTGAGGGTGGGGCTGGCATGGCATGCGGTGCCAGAGATTGAACTATGGTCCCGTTTGTCTGCATATTCTTGCCTAAGCAAGTGCTGTAGACCACTGAGCTATCTTGCCAGCCCCCCATATGGCCATTTTCATGATATTGGTTCTTCAAATCCAGAAGCGTGGAATATTATTCCATCTTCTCAAATCCTTTTTTATTTATTTTCTTGGAGTACCATAATTTTCACTGTATAAACCTTTTACCTCCTTTGTGAAAATGATTCTTAAGTATTTCTTTTTTATGTTATTGTGAAAAGTGTGGTTTCTGTAATTTCTCTCAGTGTGTTCATGGTTTGTGTACAAAAGTGCCTTTGATTTTTGGGTGTTGTTTATGAATCCTGCTTTGTTTCTGAATTTCATAATTAAATTTACAATACTCTTGGTCGAGTTTTTAAGGACCTCTATGTTAAGTATCATGTCATCTGCAAATAATGATAATTTCACTTATTTTCCAGTTCTTATTCTTCTTATTTCTCTCTGTTTTCTAATTGCTCTGGCTAATAGTTCCAGAACTATATTAAATAAGATTGCAGACAGTGGACATCCTTGTCTTGTTCCTGATTTTCTAGTGAAGACCTTCCGTTTTTGCACATTTAGTATGATGCTGGCTCTTGGTTACTCATAAATGACTTTTTTCAGATTGAGATATGGACAATTTATTCTGATTATCTATAGTGTTTTTATCAAGAATGAATGTTGGGTTTTTTAAAAACCTTTTCTATATCTATTGAGATGATCATGTGGCTTTTGTTCTTGGTTCTATTGGTGTGGTGTATTACATTTGTGGATTTTTCTATGTTGAACCATCCCTGCATCCCTGGAATGAATACCACTTGGACATAATATATAGTCTGCTGGATGATTTGCTGCATTCTGTTTTTAAATTTTTAAATTTTTTTTTAAATGCCAGTATTTTACTGAGGATTTTTGCATCTATGTTCATTAGTGAGACTGGCTTGTAGTTCTCTTTTTTAGTTAGCTCATTCTCTGATTTTTGAATCAGAATAATACTTCCCTCTAGGAATGTGTTGGGGAAAATTGCTTCCCTTTCAGTTTCATTGAAGTGGTTGAGAAAAGTTGGCATTGAATCTTCTCTAAATTTCTTGTAGAATCCTGCTGTGAATCCATATGAAACTGGCCTTTTCTTTGTGGGTAAGTTATTTATTCCATTTTCAATTTCATTCCACATTATTGGGTTATTCAGAATTTCCATATCTTCTTGACTCAGGTTTGGTGTTTTATATGTATCTAAGAAATTGTCCATGTTTACCATCCTGTTGTAGTAAAGATTGTGGAATTAGATATTCATGATCTGAATTTCTCTAGTGTTTGTTGTGATTTTTCATTCCTTATTGTATGAACTTGGATTATTTAAATAATTTCTAGTTTTATTGAAATGTTGTCATATAGGAATAATATGGAATAATTTCAATTCCTTTGCCTTTACGTAAGAGTGCTCTGTGTGCTAGTTTATGATCTATTTTGTATTCTATTTTTGCCAGGTGCAACATTCTGTGCAGGTCTACCAAGTCAATTTCTTCACACATTTGGTTTAGTTCTGTTATTTCTTTGCTGATCTTTTGCCTAGTTGGTCCATCCTTTTGTGACATTGGAGTGTTAATGTCCCCAATTGCTATTGTATTATTGCTTATTTGACTTTTCATGTCTGTTAAAACTTGCCTTCTATAGATGGGTGCTCCTATAACTGGGTGCATAGATATTTATAGTTGTGATCTCTTCCTCTTGCCGTTATCCTTTAATAAGTATGAAGTTGTTTTCTTCATCTGTTTGAATGATTTTTGGCTTGAAGTTGACATTGTCAGCCACAAGGATAACTACCCCTGCTTTTCCTGCTGTAGGTTCTATACTTTTCCCCTCTTTTTAATTACTTTCTCTATTTGGTGTTGCCATTCTGTTGTTCATGAAGCTATGGTTGTTTCTTTCTCTTTTCTAGAATATCTGCTAGTAATCTTTGAAGGGTTGGTTTGGTGGTCATGAATTTCTTTAGTTGTTCTTTGTCATGGAATGATCTCATTTTGCCATTGAATTTGATAGATAGTTTTGCAGGATACATCAATCTGGGTTGGAAGTTATGTTCATTCACTCCAAGCTCTTCTTGATTTAATGGTTTGTGTTGAGAAATCTGCCATAATTCTGTTGAGCTTTCCCTTGTAGATGATCTGTTTCTTCTGTCTAGCAGCTTTAAATATTGCATTCTTTTGGCCAATATCTGCCATCTTGATTATTATGTATTTAGGTGTAGATTTGTTGTGATTACAGCTGTGTGGGGTTCTATATGACTCATTAATCTGTATTTCATGTTCTTTTTTCATCTTTGGAAAATTATCTGCTAGTACTTCTGTAAATAATCTTTTTATGTCATTTTTGCTGTGTCCCACTGCTTCATTGACATTTATTATTATTCTATTATTTTCTTTTTAATGTCTTGTTGCTGCTGAATTGTTATTTCTTGATTCTTTGTTAGTTTTAAGAGTTCTTTTCTTTCTTGCTCATTAGCTGCACCACTGACTTCCAGGTCTGAAAGTCTATCTTTAGTTTCATTCAACTGGTTTGGCTGGCTTTTAATGGAGATTTTAATTTCCTAGATCTCTGTTTAAATCCATTTCATGCCTTCTAATTCTTTCCTGTATTGTTCATTCAGTTTTTCCATCATTTTTCTATCTACTCTATTTTTATTTAATCTACATGTTCTTTAGCTTTGCTGAGCAATTTTTTCACAATTGCTGTCATTTCTTTTTGGACCCAAGAGATTATTTCTGATTTTATTTTGTCCATAGCCTGATGGACTTCTCCTTTACTTCAGTTATCATTTCAGAGATTTCAGATGTGTAATTTCCTACTTCTTATATGTCTTTGTCACCTGGATTGGCTCTGAGTGGGCTAGAGGATTGACAGTACCTTTTGCTCCTGCATTTTGGCATTTTTGGAGCTCCCAGTATTCACCCAGACATAGTCCCACACACCATGCAGAGTCTACCAAAGTTCTTAAATCACTTCAGGAAAGCTCTGCACCTGCTAGCCCTGCACCCACAGATTGCGTCTCTCTTGTGTCCCGCAAGCCACTCAGATTCCTCTTAACTTCTTAAAAGGTTGGACAGGCACCAGCAGGTGCTCCATTCTTGTAAACTGTGAGCTAACATAGGTCAGAGCTTATCAGAGTCCTGCAGGCTCCCCAGAGTCTACCAAGGCTCTTATATTGTACCAGGAAAACCAGTATTAGAAATGGAACAAGTGCTTTTGTCTTGAGCTATATTGCCAGCACTTTTCATTTATTTACTAATTTTTAATGAGATAGGGTCTCACTAAGTTGGTAAATTATCCAGGCTAGGATTGAGCTAGCATTGTTTCTGCCTCAGTCTCTGAGAGTATGGGATTGCTGCCATAAGCCACCAAGGCTGGCTGGTAAGAAATTCTTTATTAATTTTCTCCAAGAATAATACTTTCATATAGTGCTGTTTTGAAGCAGTCTAAAGGCAGCTGCAGAAGTCATGCAGAAAATCTTTTCCCCACTTTTCCTCACCTGAGACATTCCTGATGCTTTCTGTGAACCACAGGATGAACCCAGATTGACACTGCATGCACTGTGGCCTTAGGTCTCATCAGGTCTTGGAGTGTCCGAGCTCTTCACGCTCTGACCCTGGGCCTATAATGTCAGGAAGAATTGCAACCAACCCTCCTTGGGGGTACGTCAAAGAAAAGAAAGCCAGAGGGCGCCAGCACAGAGGAGGCACAGCCAACCACCTGCACTGTGGCCCTGCCCATCTGAGAAGGCTCAGACAGCCACAGAACTGCCAAAATAGTAGCTCCCTGGGGTAATTGACTGACTCAGAATTGTTTGCTAGAGCAGCAGGTAACCACACATTTCCTGATTTTCTTTAGACCATATGTGAAGTCACAGGAATTAGAGTGCTTGAGAATCAATTCAGAGTTGATCGATTTTTTTTTAAATGACACCATAAACATGTAACTTTTCTGAGGTGTGCGATAACACAAGGGAAGAAGGAGCTATCTGTCAGCCAGATGGAATGTGAGCAGTTTTATTACTTGTTGAAGGTATATATTTAGTCACTATGTTTGGATGAATAAAACATATAATGAAGAATGTTATTATCTCAGCCTGTTGTTTAGGGTGACTACAAAATGAGAGTGAGGATGAAGACAATTAGGCTGTGAAAACAGATTTCAAACACCACCTTACTTAAGGACATGAAGAATCTTGGAGTGAATCAAAATATAAATCATGATAAATCAAATTAATTTTCTAATTCTCTGACTGCCAGAGCATAGTTGCTTAGGCCAAAGAGCAGGTAGCAGTCAGGACTGTTTTTAAATACTTGAGATTTTTTGGTACGATTTAATACAGGCAATGTAGATTCCTTCAGATTTTTGTTTTCTTTGTCTCATAGAAACCTATGCATATTTAACCTATTTAATCTATTTTATAGATACATTGACTCTGACAATTTGCTTCTTTCTAAAGCAAGCATTCTCTTCTCATGGATATTAACAGCACAAGATAGAACGACTTTCACTTTCAATTTTCCAAACATTTTGAAGGCTGCTCCATGGAGGCACCATTAGGCCCCGAATCTCTCTCAGGCCCAGATGCAATCTCATTTATCACAGTGCTCCTGGGGCCAATAATTTGCAATTCAATGGTAGGAGGCAGTTATTCAATAAATGTTGGCCCCTTGAATGAATGATTTGAGAATACTGGTTAAATATAAATATTTATAATCTATATTCTTATGATCTAAAGCAGTCTGATCCTCTTTATGTCTTTCCTATGCATAATCAGAAAAAAAGTTGACTTGCATGATGTATGCAGGAAAACTGAAGTATTCTGCATGATTCCCCTGAATAAAACATGTCAAGGGAAAGTATTTTCAAAGCCCAGGTATTCACTATGTTCTGTGTGTTCATCGTGTTAACCATATTCTGATTAGAAAGACACAATCGGAAGAAAATTGGAGGAAAATTGTTTCTAAATGACAACACTTACACTGCGCTAGGAAAAAAATTCCAGAAAACTCTGGAATCAATGAAAAGGGACCAACTATTGTGAGGCTGCTGAAGTATGGCCCTATCTGCAGTGTCTGTGGTAGATCTCTGTGGGCTTCTTTCTTTCTTGAGAGGCCTGTGTGTTTGATCCTGGTGAGTCCCAGGAGGGAAAATAGAAACAGCATGAATACAGAGAAAGAAAACTTCTCAGGGCCCAGTATTGTTCATCATCCTCTGACTTGGAAAGTGATTTTCCCTCTGGACAGGTTTTTAAATATTGTTTACTGACCATATTGATTTACAAAAGTACTTTGTGGTTTTCTTGTACAAAATGCACTTAGTACTAATAGCATGCTTGCTTCTGTCCTAGATTTTATAGAAATAGACCCCCTTCCTTTTTATTCTTCTTCATTTTTGGCAGAAATAATGTGGAAATACTTTTATTTGTGGAATAGACTTTCTTTTCCTGTGGATGCATTTTTGGCTTGAGGCCTAGCATCTTTCAGTATGTATCATTCAAAACAATACATCTTTAGTATGTATCATCCCATCCTGGGATGGGAAGACAGCTCGGAGACCAAAACACCTGCCTGGCAAGCTCAAGGATGCAGCTTTGACGCCCTGCACCACAAAGCACACAAGCCTTGGAACTCTGGGAGCATTGTTGCGCTGGCCGAGGAAACCAGGAATGGTGGTGTCCTCTTGTAGTCCCGGCACTGGTAGGCTGAGACAGGAAGTCTAAGCTGCATAGTGAGGCCCTGTAGCAAATAAATAAATAAGAAAGTCATCCTAGAAAATCAAATAGTATTAAAAAATAAAAAGACTAATAATGCAAATGAACATGACTGAGTGTAATCAATAACTGAAAAATAAGCATGAATACTTATGAGCTAATTGAAATATACCTTCAAAATCTCTGATTATCGTGTAAAATTTATCCATTTAAAATTTTCTCAAGTAGGGCCAGCCTGACAGTTCTGGGGACTAACGCTAAGCTTAGCCTGAGCACCACAGCTGGGGTTCGATCTCCTGCCTGCCATTCCAGTTCTGCCTGCGGGGCGCACTGACATGGTGACGGAGACTGGTGTGGGGCAGCGCACCTGTAATCCCAGCACTTGGGAGGCTGAAAATAGGAGACTCTGTAGACCTTGTCCTAAATAGAGAACATAAATAAATAAACGAATTTTTCTCAAGTAACTAATATATTCGTTATTAACTATTTTAATTAAAATAAAACATAGTCTTCAGTAAATATGAGTGACTCATTCCGCTACATGATTAATTCTGTTGCTTGGATCCAGAGCCACAGCACTGATATATGTTCCCCCCTCCTTTATATTTTTCATGTTTGGGGGCAGGGTCTGTTATGTTACTTGGGCTGGGCTCAGCCTACCCTACTTCTGCTCTTGCCTCAGCCTCCTGGCGTGATGGACTCGAGTCACCACAAGCCAAGCTCCACATAGTCTTTGAGCAATCTAAGAGCTGATGGTGCAGATGTCTTAACCATGACCCATGTGTTCTCAGCGGTCACTCTGTAGAGTGATGCTCTCCTTGAGTCCTCAGAAGGAAGCTGCACTACCCTGCCCACATGAACCAACCTCCCAACTAGCCAGACTGGTGAAGAATTACACATGTGCAGGACCAGAAAACCCTTCCCAAAGTGACCTAGAAGGCAGAGTAGCCTGCTTGTCCTCTAGGTGGAAACCAAGCCTGAGCAGTTCAACAAGGGAGCCCAGGCAGGGGACAGCAGGCTCAGGGCAATGCTTTCTGTTTGCATTTATTTCCCGATTTTAAGAAATACAAAAAAAAAAAAAAAAAAAAAAAAAAAAGTATAATGAAAGAAGATTGCACTTGCCTGCTAGCAACAAAATAAAAAGCAGTCAAAATCTTAAGTTTAAAAATCACTAGCTAAATTACATATTGAATATTGTATGCCAAGTTTAACTCTTCATGAAAGTGAGTTTTTCCAAACTAGTACCTGACCATGTATGAAACACTTGTTTAGCTTCTATAAAGACCTCAGAACCAGATGAATCTTGGATTTATCTGTATCTTTTGGTTGTTCTTTGTTATCAAAGTCTCAACCTTGTACTTACCAAGCAGGCTCTGGGTGACTGAACTCTCAAGTCCCAATTTCTCTGTGTTGTTGAGCAGTAAGACAGGCAAACAGCTCAGTATATAGTGGAATCTGGAAACCCAACCCAGAGACCTGTTAGAGAATAATCTGTCAGAAACAGCCTATTTATAATATTTGGCTTTAATTCTTTTTATTTTCAATAATCTTATTTTCTCTAGCGTACTTAGAAGAAATACAATGATTACAGTGGTTAAGGATTTAGAAGGTGGTTTGAAGTACATCATTGTAAAGTATTGGTTTCTGTGAAATAGCATAGATTTTCTTGCCCTGATCTGAACGTGTTGCACAGACACAAGCACCATGCTTCTGTTCTGTATTTATTTGTGTCAGTGCCATGGCTACAAATAAAGAGAACTCTGAAAAGTTCCTAAACATAATTTTTAAGGTGTATAAGCACTTAACCATGTCATGCTGTTACAGATTGTACATTTTTAGGAGATTTAAGGTGATATTTAAGTTTGTGAAAACGTGTAGAAAACATAGTAACTCATTTTTTAAAAATCTTTAGCTTTGCTACTTACCTACAATAATTTAACCTGAGAGGAAAAAGAAGAAATACAATGCACAATAAGGTGTATAATAGACACTATGTGTTCGAACAGTGTTTCTGAGAATTTGCAGATATAAGTTTGCAGAAAACTCCTTTTTATTAAGTAAGGTAAGTCTCTATTTTCTTTCTTTTTCAACAAATATATAATCTTTATTTCTTGCACTTTCAAAAGAATATTTTTTTCTGCTCCAAAGAAACTAAGCTTGAATATATCACATATTTTTTAAATTCATTTTTGCCTTGTGAAATGTTAAAAGATAAGATGTAAATGACAGTTGGGAAATGTAGATGAAATTGGATGTGCTCTTTTGCTGTTCTGTCTGTTTCAGTGAGAGCAGGCTTCAGGAAAAGGGTTAGCAAAAGGAAGGATGGAATCTCATAAACGAGCTCCCAACCTGAGCTGATACTTAGCCTCCAGCCAATGAACCACGCCTGCCTTAGCCAAGCCTCAGCCTAGGAGCACATGTGGAAACTAGAAATAAATGTTACATTCAGGGCACCTGAGGTTGTACAGCTCCATATTTTTGTGAGTGTGGGCACCAGGGTGGCCCCTAAGTTGACCTTGTCCAAAAGGCTGGAGCCTGTGAAAATATCACACTGCAGAGGAAGTGGACCTAAGGCCTGCAGAAGGAACGGAGGTTGCAGAGCACTTTCTTTAGAGATGAAGCTCACTCTGAGCCCTCACAGTGGGCCCCAGACAAGCACGAAGGCACTTTCTAAAAGGTCATAGGAAGATGAGAGGAGGCAGCAAGAGGTAAGGCAGTTGGAGTAAGAATCAGCCTGCTCTCGCTGGATTTGAGGATGCAAGAAGACAGCTGTAAACTAACAGGTGGGAAAGCAAAAAAACTGATTGTCCTCCAGAAGGTCCAGAAGGAGCTCTGTCCTGGGGGCACCCTCCATGCAGCTCTGTGATGCTGGACCTGGAGCTCAGAACTCCAGAACTACATCAGCATGTCTGTTTTGTCCTAGGTTATTCAGCTCGAGTAATTTGTAATTACCATTGAAAATGTGATGTGCACAGGCATAGCTAACAACACAGAATGTAGAACTTTATTTATTACTTACTCTTTTTTTTAAAGTCAGGGTCTTACTTGCCTGGGCTGGACTCAAACTCACAGCAAACCTCCAGTCTCAGCCTCCCAAGTGCTGGGATTACAGGTGTGCGCCTCCATGTTCTTAGAATTATCACCTGAAATTGAGACAACACCATAACAGTGCATTGGTGGCAGGTGAGTTAGTGAGAAAATTTTATAGGCATCTGGAATTTTTTTCTTTTTCACTGGAATCGGGGATTGAACTCATACCCTTGTGCTTGCCAATGGAAAAATCTTAAGGAAACATGATTAAGCCACTGTAAAAGGCTAACTAGCATTATGTAATCATTGACTTTTCTACAAAAGTGCTTTTTATGAAATAAAGATAAATTAGCATAATGTCTAGAGATTGAGGAAATTTCCCACCAAATGTTAAAGGCATGAACTAGTAGTAACTAGTTTAGAAGTTGTAGAAAAGAAGCAAAATCAGAAAAAGAAAACATTAACAAAGTTAAGAGAAAATGAGAAAAAACAAATTTCAGAAAAAGCATGATGAGAAAATGTGAGCTTATTTTTTAAATTTTTTTTTTTTTTTTACAGAATCAATCTTTTACTCATTAGGATAGTTGCACACAAAGGACCAACTTCAAGATAACATCAGTGAGAGATCGCTTCAGGGAATATGTTAAACTAAAATACTGATGTTGCCGTTTTATGAAACTTACTAAAATATTAAAAATAGCCAGTTAATCATCTAAGCTAGAACTTTTAAGTTTTTGGCTCCTGAGAAGGCTGACATGGTCAAAGTCCTTCTACATCAATGAATAAAACAGATAAGCATAGTTAAAGTGTTAGGTCTGAGAAGCCCACCGCGTGAAGAATGACTCCAAGAGACGTCCTCTCATGCAAAAGCAAGGGGATTTTATTTTCCATGCATGCATGGGGCTCACTGAACATGCAGGGTTCCGAGCTGACTGTGGGCTGGGTTTTAAGCTGGAAGACAAAGGGAGGAGGGGTCTTGTAAGCATAGTTACAGAAGCGAATGGCATTGGTTAGTTTAGGTTGACCTTTAAAATAATTGGTGGGTTTTTTTATAGCTGAATTATATCAAAAATTCAATAATTATTTACCTAGTGGATGACCATAGCACTAAAAGCCGACATAATATCCTGTCCAACCACCATTAGTGCAGATCTTGCCTATCATAGAATTATGTAGAAGCCCAGCATTATCTATCCCAACTGTACTGTCTATACACACACATCATGATTTTTTCTTTCTAC